>VXBJ01004449.1:757142-768553 GCA_013400055.1 Nycticryphes semicollaris
TATTATTATTATTATTATTATTATTTTATGCAGCAATTACCTGCATGAATAGGAATTATATTTTTTTTGAATGCTTGGTTTAGGATGGGTATAAATAGGTGGATGTATATTTTTTCTTATATAATAGTGACAGGGCATTCCTTGTTTTAAATAAAAAAATAAAGATGATTGTCTCTAAATGCTTTTGATTTGTAAATAATGGAAAGCCTTTGTTGGTCTCAGGAAGAATTCAAGGGACAGTATCTTGTGTTTGGCTCACTGGGAACCTGTGAGATTAGATGTGACATTGCTTTTTTGCTAGGCGGAAAGGCAAAATGCATTTAGCAGTAGTGGGCAAAAGCCGTTTTACTCCAGTGTTTGGAGGGTAACATTGGGAGTGATTGTGTTGGCAAGTTATAGTGGAGTATCTTGAGACCATGTCGTGGAGTTGTTCCTTGGAGATTGTCCATCTCTCGTTTGTTCATCTGGACCAAACAGACTTTAGAGAACTGAATTAGAGGCCTAATCCAGCTCCCTTATAAGACAATAGGAATTTGTAATGATTACATGGGATTTAGTGCTTTTGGGAGATTTATCTTTAATTTGACAAGGGTAGGACTGGGAGTTTTATAAACCTGCACCTTTGTCTATGTTTTAATCCTATCTTTTAAATCGCCTTCTGTGTTAACTTGCCATACAAAACCCATCTTTTTTTGGCACTAATCGCCTCCTGCTGATTCTACCATTTTGTGCTCTTGATGTAAAAGCAATAATCCTTTTTGTTTTGGTTTGTTTTTCTAAACTAGGCGGTGTATTTTTGTATGAGCCCCCAACTCTGAGCTCTGTGTGCTGATGGATGTTGATATCCTTTTAAAGCATTAATAGGGAGAAATAAGGAATGTCATTCCTCCTCTGTTCTTTTCTCCCTGGCATTAAATTATTAGCTATATCAAATATGTTAATGTTCTCCTAATTTTCATATGTGTGTTTCAATAAGTAAATGAAAAGCAAGTATCCATGACTTTGACTCCCCTATGCATCTTCCTTTGGGATTATAAATTGCTGTGGCATGAAAACCTCCTTTAAGATTAGTGAAGAAGTAATGCAGGATTCTTAATGAAGATGGATGAAGGTGGACTTTTTCAGTCTGACCTGTGGGAGATAACATCCTTCAGCACAGCAGGAGAGCATGCTGGATGTGTTAATGATACCGTGGTACCATGTCCTAAGGCAAATTCTGATGGCAGAAGTATTGAAGCAAGCGTAGCCAGAAAGGCAGTTTCAGGATGTGTTAAATCACCTCGCTACAACCTAGAAGCTGGTTTCCATGAGGGTGGCCCACTGGGTTGACTGTGCTGTCCAAATTCACTTCTGCAGTCTTGGCTTGTGGCATCCCAGCAGTGCAAATAAATGCAGGTTTCTTTTCCTGCTAAGGAGATATGAAAAGGTATGCGTGGAATATAGACACCCATATCATGTACAACTGCTGGGTATATTTGACACTGGAGAAAAGCAGGAAAAGTTTGGGGTTGTTCAGAACTCAAGTGAAATTCTGTAATTCTGTCTGCCTAGCAAAGGAGAACTTCTGTGACAGGAATTTTAGCCAAAAAAACACCAAAGTGAACAATTTTGTGAAAGAGGATAACATCATATAAAAAATAATTAGCTTTTTCCTTTTATTTCCTTTAAGAAAACAGGAAAATTCTAGTTCTGCTGCATATAAAAATAATTTTTAAATGTCATATAAATCATGTTGAACTCCACAATTTCAAAGCTGTTACATAATCTAGCTGATTTGTTACTAAGTTTTTCCTCTGGAACCATAAATGAAGAGTAAATTTTAATATCTAAGGTGTTTAACCAGGTGGACAACTTACTTTGGCCTGTCATGGGTTATCTGCCACTAAGAGTCTTTGCATTAAAATTCAATGGCTTTATCAAAGCTCTTCAAAAGCTTATCAAAGCTTTTTAGTTTTAGTTTACGGATGTGGTTGAAGAAATCACTGAATGTTGATATGAAGGAGCCAGAGTAGATTTTGTAGTGACATTTTAAGTCTAAAAGCTGTAATGAGTGTGTATATGGGAAAGTGTTTTGCTAAAATATATCTGCCCTTCTTAGGATTTTAAAATATGTTTATTTATTTTAATTTTCTGCCTGAGGAGCCAGCAATTCTGTCCAATCTATGTTTCTATTATACATGGGATTTCAAAGTGGCATGACATTTCCTTTGCAAGTCTGCACAGGTTGAGTCACTTGCATGAGCTCTTGCAGGACTTTCCTTTGCGAGCAGCCACCAATACCAGAACTCTTGTGTGTACACATCAGCACAACAGGCAAAACATGCCTCTCTTTTTCGTTATTTTTGTGGGTTTTGAGTTATGTGTGAATAATGACTCGGGCTGTCTGGAACTGGAACAGGCAGTATCATGAAAGGGAAGCTTTTGTCCAAGGTTAATCCCAGCTGTTCAGTTGTGCATGAAAAATCATTCAGGAAAAAGTGAGCTGATTTTTGTCTGCTCTGTCTTTGACTTCTTATGGACCTACAGGAATACCACTTGTCTTCTGACGGCACTGCTTTTTGTGGAATATTTTTCCTGGTACTTTACTGTGTTTATTCCACTAAAGACATTATTTCTTTCAGTTCAAGCTCTCTTGCTTGTTGCTCACTCTTTTGAAATTCAGCTAGAAGCAGGTAGTAGTGATGCTGCTTATGACACGACATCCTAATATCCCAAATACCTAACCTGTGTTTCCGTAGCACACAGACGTCTGCTATCACTTTGTGATGCACTCTCAGTCCCCAGAGTCTCATTTCCTCTTCCCTTCCCTATTATTAAGCATTAGAAATAATAATAATACATCAGATTAGTCTATTTATGTCACACTAATGTGCTCTTCATCAAAACAACACAAATTTAGCTCCCTGCTGTCGAGTTTGATTATATAACAACCCCATTATCCTATCATATTTTGTATTATCATCAAAGAGAAAAATCAGTTTGATCAGTGAAGCACCAAAATAGCTTTGACTGAGCATGCTGTGATATGGAAACAAAAGATGAAACTTAATAGAACAATGCAGGCACAACTCTCCGCTTGGTCTTCATTACTGTGTAAGGAAGCTCCTAAATGGTCTAACTGGGGCTGCTTTGCCAGAACTTTGTACATTCATCTGCTTTACAGGGATGACTGTAATGGCACAGCTCTAGAAGGGGTGTTTGGATGTTACTTCGTAGAATCATAGAATGCTTTATCTTGTGAGGGACCTTAAAGACCATATAGTTTCAATGCCCCTGCCATGGGCAGGGACACCTCCCACTAGACCAGGTTGCCCAGAGGTCTATCCAGCCTGGCCTTGAACACCTCCAGAGATTGGGCATCCACAACTTTCCTGGGCAACCTGTTCTGGTGTCTCACCACCCTTGGAGTGAAAAATTTCTTCCTAATATCTAATGTAAATCTACACTGTTCTGGTTTGAAGCCATTACCCCTTGTCCTATCAAGGACTCTACTTCAAGGGTCCAGAGTAGCTTTCTTTGTCATTACTGAACGGAAAAGATGTACGGTGACCTTCAGCAATAGGCTTCTGTTTGAACTCCTCTGTAACACCTTGCGGGGACAAAATCATCAACATTATTAAAAAAAAAAAAGAAAAAAAAAAGAGAGGGAAGTGACCAGTATTGTAGGTTGTCTCGTTAGTTTCCCAGTGCTTCAAACGAAGAAATGCCAGGGCAGTAACCAAAATTATTGTGAAACAAACCTAGCAAGGTAATTTTTTGTTTTCTCTGACAGATATGAAAGCTTTTTTTTAATGGAAAAAAACATATTTTTTTTTTTTGCTAAAAACTTAAAAAAAAGAGCAGTCAGTGAAACCAAGATGGAGAATGAAATTGTTCCAGAACGATTTGTTGTGTGCAGATTAGAGGGCAGAGACTTGAGTGGAAGTAGCTTTCAGCTGAATTTTATGTCCTCATTTAGCATGTAACATTCCTGTTAATATTAGGATCTAATTAAGACAGTCATTTAATATCTTTATGAAGAAGCCAGACCAGAGAGATGTGTTAGAGTGTGTCCATTACACTAATGTTATGGAGTTTTTAATGCATATTTCAACAAGACACTATTATTGACTGGAGTGCTGCACAAATCTCAATGAGAATCGCACCACTACTTCTTTCATCAACTAGAGACGTGTAACATGTAACTGGAAAAGAATTATGGCCTTTCTGACTAACCTGCCTGTCATCTAACTTTAATATTAAACTTTATTTTGGGAACTTCAGCAAGACAGAATGTATGAAAAGGATTCACCATTATAAAAATACACCAAAGTCAAAACAATTGGAATAATGACATTGGACAGAGAAATTGATTATAGGTGGAAGACATTCTGTGACTCTCATACTAGTTAATCTGAGCTCAGAGGCTGAATTAAAACAGTGAAAACTGATGGTTCCCTTTGCCAAAATTCAGTTTTCGATTATTTAAGATGGAGATAATGGGCATGGCAAAGAAACTTTACCCAAAAAAAAGCAGTAGGAGGGCAAAAAGAAAGTTGGAAAGAAAGAAATTATTTTCAACAGCAGCAGTAGTTGTGCTATTCCTAGTTGAAAGCACCATGAGGTGATACTGAAGACTGTCATGCTTTGATCTGTGTAGAGTTAGTCTGGGAGACCGACTGCTTAGTCAGGGTGTTTCACTGATTACTGCTGATAAGGAGATTCATGAAGTTCCTGATTTTCCAGACGCATTTTGCAGCTGTTTTCATTGAAACCAGCATTTTATTCAACTAGCCTATCCTGAGCAGTGCTGGTCTCTGTGATACATTATGTTAGTGAGGCTATTTCCTTTACTGGTGCTCCCAAGTGCAAGGCCTCAGTAGGATGTAAGCAAATTCTTTCCTTCTCTAAAGCCTGGAGTGGCAGGACCTTCCTCTGAAGCCAATGGACACTTTACTAAGCCTAAACTTGTTCAGACTGGCCCTGATTTTTCATTTAATTGGAAATTTTTATGTCATTGTTATACTTATTTGTTACTTTTTCCTAAAGAGGCTTCTCCAAAGTCCCCGACCATTTCTTCGTCGAACTGCATTGTCCTTTGCACAAATTTCCAAGATATGTACACATACCCTTCAGTATACCTTTGGAGGAAAACTGCAAGATAAAGCTTCAAATTGAGGAGCTTTCAGCATTTCTGTCCCTGTTACACTGGGAACTCCACAAAGTTTCTCCTCGTGTGCACTGGAGAATGCAGATGTGGGAAATACACGATGGTTGGGTTGGCATATGACCTTACAGCTGCTGAGCTGACTTTTGCTGGACTAACTTCTGAAGTTGTTTGGTTTATAATGCTGTGAATTGGTAAGCTGCAGAGAAATCATAACACTCTAAGACTATTTATTTCTCACAGATTTCCAGTATGGTAACCTGATTCGTGATGCAACACAATGGGTCCTGATTTATATGCCTTTACTGAAACTGGAACGTGAGCCTTTTTCTTTTTAATGCTAGATACTATATCATTGTCTCCAACTACTGTTTACCACGAGCAAGCTTTCCTAAACCTAATGGAGAGCAGAAAGACCTAAAGACAACCGTCAACTTGTATAATTTATGCAGCTGTATTTTCCTTTATGGAATCCAGTCATCCAAAGCTGTCTGTTAATTTTAGGCTGGAAATGCTATCCCTGGAGCCTTCAGCCTTCATTTGTCCCTCCTTCAGTGAATATTGTAATTAATAAATATTCCGAAGTGTTCCCTCACCTTGCTTTCTGACAATGTGAGGAGTGCTGCCATACATTAAAACACACAACAGATTGGGGGTGGGGTGGGGGGAGGGAAAAAGACAGATTAGTGCTGCAATTTTATTGGTAATTAATATTCACAGTTCCAAGCTGTGTTGTCTTTCAGTTCACTTTGAGAAATGCAGAGCACACAACAGTGTGATAACGTTTATCATAGCTGGCTAATTCGCAAGTGGAGCTAGCAAATATAATAATTGAAACTATACTCTATAATGCATCTTCCTCATGCACGAGTTCTGACACCACTAGCCTGGCTTTGATTCATTGTTTATCTGGTCCATGGAACAGCTTGCAGTAATTGCTGTACCCAGAGTGTGATACGTGAGGCTAGAAGAGAGATCCATTTCACAGACAGTGGCCCTCCGGCTTTCTCCATATGCCACCTCGTCCCCCTGCCCCCCCTGCCCCGGCCCTTTCCTACCCAGACATTAACTCATTAGCTTGCCATTTCATAGACGTATGTTCAGACCCAAGATCACCATGCTCTGTACTTTCCCCCCTCATCTATTAATGAAAAGCATTATGCTACAGAAACTGCACCCTGGGGAAGGAAATGTTCCACTCTAATTACTACTGACAAAAAAAAAATCTACAGATTGATTAAAAAGAAATATGCGGGGAATCAAAGAGGAAATGCAAAGTGCATGAACCTGCTTGGGTGTGATCCATGTCTTCCCTAGCCAGGGATGCAGTGCATTAGCCTGCAAGGAGGATTTGGGAACATATGTGTTTGGGAGCAGACCATCAGGAGTAAGGGAAGCACAAATGACACAAGCAGGCAAAGAGACACAGTGGTTTGGCTCATTGTCTGTAGATCATTGGTAAGGTCTGGAGCATGGTTTCACGTTAAGGAAGAGTCACCTTCTGGGTTTAGTCTATTTGCTAGCCACCTGCCAGCATACTCCCAAGCAGGAATGGCAGGAGGTGTGGGAAGAGTGCAGCATGGCTGATTCATGGTGGAGTGGATTGTCATTGCTGAGACCAAATTACAGATGTTGATGTCAAGCAGGAAGAAGGGAAAATTGTGTCTTCTAGAGCATCTTTCCTCTACTATTCCTTGGGAGAGACCAGTTTCACCATCCCTCCCATTGTGGCTCAGAGACCTGGATTGTGTTATCCCAGAGATATGCCATAGTAATGTGTGGGAAATGCTAAGCTTCTCCAGCTGGGTTCAGGAGGTCACCATATAACAAAGAAACCTCTTAATGTTGACTGTGTTTGGACAGTTTCTCCATGTCAAAACGTAATCAAAATCGACCTTCAGAGAAATAACATTAATTCAGTATTACTGGCTCTCCCTACAGCATGGGTATGGAGCTCCTTAATCATAATTATTGTTGAGTCTAATTAATCTGATAACAGTATTAATTAGATTAACTAAGTAGAGTGTGTAAATTATTTTTGCACACTCTAAATTGTCTGAAATTGCAAGTCTACAAAATGGTTTCCAAAAGGCCTTTTTGGTAATATCACTACTCAGGTGGGGTCTTGTCACAGCTGTCTTATTGACACATGGGAATATTTGGAGAAAGAATTTTAACTCAGATCTAAAATAAGTGAGGCTGTTAATTCCCACTGAATTGAAGAGATGATTAACCCTCTTTGTAGAGACAGGCTTTGGGCCTGATTTTTCCAGTGTGGTGTGTTTCCAGAGGAAAGAACCAGTCTTCTGTTAGACATGAGATGGCATGATGTAGGTGGATGAGTAAGGGGCTGTATTTCAGGATGGAGCACGATTCTGGTACCCATTTGGTGCAATGGCCAAAGTTTCTCAGCTCTGCTGTCTGGGATAGATTGTACTTCTAGGAGGAAGGGTTGCTGGATACATGTCCAAACATGTTTGGACCACCTGGGGAATGGGGAGGATACAGTTGAGTTTCTGTGTCACAATGTGGATTGATGAGAACACTGATGCTACAGCATATCCTTCTCCCAAACCCTCTCTGAGCAAGGTTAAAAAAAGGCAGAGCAAAAGATTACATTTCTTCCTGGCCCCTGGGTTAGGGTGATGAAGGACAGGGCTCATTTCTAACTTGCACACTGGGCAAGAGCTCAGGGCAGCATTCTCCTTAGGAACCAAGACAAGAAAATTTGGTGCCAGAGCCTTCAGGTAGCTCCACAGCTGTTTCTTCTAATTTTTCCTTTAAAGTACCTAGCACATTTCTCTGATATGAAGCTCTTCTTCTGAGTGCCCCTGAATGAAGATGCAGATGGACTGGAGTTTCTTGTTCAGCACACAGCAGTGGGCACATCTAGTTACCTTCTTTGTGACAGTCATCCAAATGGATCTGTGGGGCAGCTCACAGCTATTCATCATGGCTGTGGCCACCAGACCCTGGTCAAATTCTTCTGGTTGCTCTGGCAGCTGTTCTTTTGCTCAAATATTGGCCAAGTGCAAAGACATATATGTGAGATCCTTTTAGCAACACACAGTTAGTTGTTGTGGGATATTTTTAGTCTTCTCTATACATTCCTTTAATGATCTTCCTCATCTAAGCCCCGGTTGCTCTATGGTGACTTATCTTTCTATGTGACTTCACTATTCCTTGAACAATTCCTTACTGTCACACATTTTCCAGAAAAGATGGATGCCCTATTGCTCCTTTTTAGCAGATCTTTTCAATTCCCAACACGGAGAGATACTGCAGTCAGAGGCAGCAATAGGAAATTCCTCTTTATCGATGCTGTGCCCTTTCTATTTTGCTGGGAAGATTAGTACAGCAGAGTCTGGCGTAGTCACCGCTGTCCAACGCAACTGACATGCTCAACAGAACTTAGTGATCTTCTCATTCCAGTTTATCTCCTTTTTGACTGTCCAGCTGTATTTGCATTTTAGCAGATACTTTCTGTTGTTCAGGAACATTATTCAGATATTGGAGGACAGGTATACTACCTGCACAACAAGAGAGGCATCCCAGTGTCCAAGCTGCAAGAGGTTTAAGACTGTTAATCTGATGGTTGGCTTTGTTATTTCCTGGGTACCTATCTGAGCACTGCTCTTTTGCTCATCATTAACAAATTTGGTTAATCCACACAAAGTTAATTTGGGTGTAAGTACTGTTGGGTTCACCCTGTATGAGAAAAGGACTGATATATGCTTCAGAAAGACTCCTGTCTACTACAACTAACTAATAAGCAGAAATTATGAGAGACTGGCTTATTCTTTAGAATGCAAACCTAATCTGTATCTCTTTTACAGAATGTAAATTTCCTATAATATGCTATACAACTAATAATCCATCTGTTCCTCTTTTTTGCAAGGTCAGGAGTGAACTGTGGAAGAAAATTATCTTTTCTTTTTCCTCTTCCCTTGACTTGTTAAGATTTGTGTGGCTGCTTGTTGCCATTGAGGAGTATTGACTATAACTGGTGATATGATGGCAAAGGAAATTATTTGGAGCTGGATAGGTCAATGGGGAATGGGAGGGGGGCTTAAAAGTTGTTTCCAGTAGGCCAAAAGAATGTGGATACTGTCTCTTCAAGGTGCAATTTCTTACTTCAACAAACTGTTCATCTATGAGAAACAGGGATAAAAGTGTTCAATTTGGGACCTAAGGAGTTTATGTGGAAATTCTTGGATTTCTTCCAAACACACATACATGTTGAAATTAAATTGTGATTCCTACTTTGGAGACTGAGCCTTCCTGCTCAGACAGGAGCGTGTGTGTATGTGTGTGTTTGTGAGTGTGTGTTGATGCTATGTCTCTTTTGGATCTCTTGACACTTTTTGGTGCATTTTTGTACTTCTTTGAATGTGCATATGTGGACTTACAGATGGTGTATTGACGGCATTCTAAAGGCCCTCAGCAGCCTGAGATAGAGCAAAACTCTAAATTTCTACCCTGATTGATATATTTTCTGTGCATCACACAGAGCATTAGGGGCACGATCATCTATAAAGAGGAGCTGCTTGGCTGTGGAGACTGCACTGGGAATTTACCTCCTGGAAGCTGTTTTCTCTGCTCATTTCAGACCTCTAACTTCAACATAGTTGTTGAGCTGGTCCTAGCAAAGGACAAAGAGCAAGTCATAAGCATCAAGATGCAATTTGCTAAACCAGTGATAACTTGATGACAAAGAACCAAATTAAAGACTCTTTTGTGTTTTCATTTCTTTTTCTGGCCTTCTCCATAATGGGAGAGGATGCCTTCACACATGGCCTTAGAATGCCGTACTGGAGTTAGAATGCAACAACAGTCAAATGAAAATAAGATTTATTGCAGCTTACATAAAGAATGAAAACTGTATAACACAAATGTTTACAAGTCCAAGTAGACAGAGAACCCCTGTACAATATGTAATTTATGCAAGGGATTGCATCTTTCTTTTGTAATGAATGCACTAAGCAACCCTGTATATATTTTACAATGTCTTTACAGAGAAAAAAAAAAAGAATCATTTACTGTAGTGTTGTAAAATAATGCACTTTTCTAATTTTTTCATTAAAAATCCTATGGCACGTTTTCAAATGTATATTGTTTCTTTTATATTGAATGTGGAAATGTTAACTTCCTGTAAAATTGCACTACAGAAGTAAAATCCACTGATGGAACTTATTTTGTTAAAGAAAAGTCCCTTGACAACCAACAGATGTTTATGATTATATGATATTTATGTGTGTGCATATATGTGTATATAGTGTATATGTAATGTATATATATGTATATGCACACACACATATATCTAGTGATATGTGTATATAGATATAAAATGATATAGGTCCAGATTTATATATGATTGTATTAATATAATATCTATAGATTGATAGATATATAGATATGTATATATATTCATACATACACACAAAAATCACAATGTACAAACCCAGAAAGGATTACTCATTAAATTTAAGGGGTTTGGGGGAGGGGGGGAAGAGAAAGATGTCATATACAGAAGATATTTTGCATTGCAATAAACGCTTTTTTGACAAAAATATGTGCAGAGTGAAGTATGAACCTTCATCAAATACCCAACCACGCTGTTCCCAGAAGACTACAGGACAGAACAAGCTTAGGGGAGGCATAAGAGCAGGGTAAGTGCATAGTGGGCTGGAGATCGCTGTTGAGACTCCCCCCACCTTAACTTTGTGGAGCAGAAGGGCAAGATCTTAGCATACCAAAGTGAACAGCATAACTTCTCCTGATTTGAGATCAATGTTTCACTCACAAAATTATTCATAGAATCATAGAATCATTCAGGTTGGAAAAGACCCTTGGGATCATCAAGTCTAACCATCAACCTCACTCTACAAAGTTCTCCCCTACACCATATCCCCCAACACCACATCTAAATGACCCTGAAACACGTTCAGGGATGGGGACTCAACCACCTCCCTGGGCAGCCTGTTCCAGTGTCTGACCACTCTTTCTGGGAAAAATTCTTTCCTAATGTTCAGCCTAAACCTGCCCTGTTGTTCTAGTGCTTCCTAGCTAAAAGAGGGGAAGTGGATGTCAGTGCCAACTTTAGCTGGCAGCTGTTGCTATAAGGCACAAGCACCATTTCTCATTTGGAATGGAGCGTTGGGCAACTTGCACCATTGTTGCTATCCAGGTAAGTCACAAGTGAAGTCAGATACAGGATCTCACTTTGGTGTTACAATATGATTTCTACACACTGTTGAATCCCTTT
>VXBJ01004449.1:768578-824187 GCA_013400055.1 Nycticryphes semicollaris
TTTTTCCCTGATGATGCTGAGGACAGAAGCTGATCCTAGCTGTGAATGAGAGGATGAGAGGTTTTATATTTCCTACTGGCAGTCTTGATGAAGAACAACGTCTACGTGAACAGGAGAATGGTTAACTGTTAGAATAAAAAATCTGGCTGCAGCAAATTTGCCATAACATGCAGAGACCAACTACCTTGTGCGCTCTTAAAGGAAGAAACCATTGCCTTAATGCAGGAAGTACTCGGTAGAAGTCACTCTTCTGTATGATAGAGTGAGATGAGTTTGTCATCATAGCCTTCATCTGTTCTTGCTGTGTATGAGAGTCATTTACAAATGAGTGAAGATCCAATGAATCCTGTGTGTTGTGATGCAGTCAGTGTTATATACACCCTATATTTAGCCACTGTCCTACACTAAAATATCAAAAAATGCTTGTAAAAACTTCATTTTGTGATGGTGAAGACAGGAGTTCTTATGGTAAGAAAGGAGAAAAACAGCTTTAACAATAGACATAAATATACCTGAGCAATCTCACGTGTGTTTTCTGTGCTGCATGAGATAGCATCACTGTTAGCAATTAAGATCAATAGTTTATTTCTTTTTGAAGTTCTATTTGTCAGCATATTTTATCACCTCAATTTATCCAGCATACACAGACAAGCCAAAGTGTCGTTGAATCCTGTCCACCCCTTTTAAAGATCTTTGACGGCCGATGATACGACAAGGGGCAAATGGGTGCAAGCTGGAACATAGGAAGTTCCACTTAAATATGAGGAAAAACTTCTTCACAGTGAGGGTGACGGAACACTGGAACAGGCTGCCAAAAGACGTTGTGGCGTCTCCTCTGGAGATATTCAAAACCTGCCTGGACGTGTTCTTGTGCAACCTGATGTAGGTGTTCCTGCTCTGGCAGGGGGATTGGACTGGATGATCTTTCAAGGTCCCTTTGAATCCCTGATATTCTGTGATTCCGTGATTCTGTGTGATTCAGGTAGTACAGCAGCATGCCCAGAAGAATCTGAAGAGGACTTCGTGTGCTGAAATTTTCTTAACAACCACAGAAATGTTAGACTTCGTGAAATGGGAGAAAAATGCAGAAAAAAAGACCCCTCCAATCTGTAGACATGCAAATGTCTTTATAAATCTGAATCAAAGTCACAGAAGCCTGACTGTTCGGGGTTTGGCTGCTGCCATGTGCCTGGGTCCTGTCTCAGACAACAAAAGAAATTAAGCATCCTGCAGCAAAAATGTAAGAACCTGCTCAGTACACATCAACTGCTTTGTTGACAGCAAACAAAATATTTCAGTCCATGGAAATGGATTTGTACCTGTAATCATGCTGTTACCAAATCTCTGCATCTTTCTCACCTAAGGCAATGTCTTCAGTTCAGCTTGCCCGCTGTAAAAACCAGTGACTTTTGAGAGGGGACAAATAAGGGAATTGCACTGGAAGTGTACAAAATAATGAGTGGTAAAGAAAGGTAAATGAGACCTTCCCTGTCGTGCTTTCTCATTCTCTTAGAACAAAGCAATAACCAACTAAAAAGAAACCAAAATGTTTAGAACTGAGAGAAGGAAACATTTCTATTTCTGTTATTAAAAAAAAAAAAAAAAAAAAGGGGGGAAAAAAGAAAGGTGTACTTGTAGGATTTTGAGCCAGGAAAAACTGTTACTTGATTAAAAGGCAGAAAACAAGAACTCTGGAAGACTGGCAATCAGTGAATCAGTGTGTCCGTCCAAGTTTAGCCACTGGAGGAAGTATAAAAGACTAGTTGCTGCTTATATCCGAACTATCCTCGGCTCCAGCATTTTACTGCTGGGAAATTTTGACTTTGGAAGAAAAGGAAGAAAATGTTCCTATGGATGAAGTCAATGTACTATGCGACAGACATTGTAGCTATTAATGGAAACTCCTGGCTTTAACACTTGATATGGATTCAGATGAGTTGTCCTGTTTTAACACTATAGTTATTTGTTCCAGGTCTGGCTGGGTTGGGAGTGTGTCGCTTGGTTTCTAAGAGGGTGGAAATGCTAGAGTTAGAAATTACTGACATAAACCCCAGACTACCTGGAGGTTACTCTTTCCCTTCTACCTCTTTGTCAAGGTTAAGAGAAAGAAAAAAATCCCTTTGATAGCCACATTACTTCTACACACATCATCCACTAATGGTCTTGTGTCACAACACACTCCAGGTTCACACTGGAAATTCAGGTCACGTAAAAGAACTTGGTATTTTCAAAGGCAATGGTCCACAGCTGTGACATCAGAATTAGGTTTGCATAAAAGGAGAATATATGGTAAGTCTTGATCACAGTAAATTGAGGACCTGACCCTTGACCTGTTTCCTCTTTGCACATCTCTGCTGGAGAGGACCTGTGAAAAAGGAGACACTAGATTGCTGGTGCCATAGGGCAGGAAGAACCTCTTCTCAGTGTGCCATGCCAAGATTAATCTGACATCCTTCTCTAGACAAAAGCCAGCAGCTGACTTTTCAAGCAAGGAAGAACAGTTTACACCATCCTTTGGTGTCCTGTGCTGCACAGTGCATCATGAGCAACAGCTTTTATGTTGCATTTCACTATTGTAGTATCTGATGAATGTTACCAGCTGCATTTCAAATAGTAGGGTTCAGAGTCAAACTGCAAGAAGTTGACAAGACCAAGTGCAAGGTGCCGCATGTGAGTCAGGGCAATCCCAAGCACAAATACAGGTTGGGTGGAAAATGACTGTAGAGCAGTCCTGAGGAGGACTTGAGAGTATGAGTTGATGAGAAGCTCAACAATTAACTGGCAACATGTGCTCACAGGCCAGAAAGCCAACTGCATCCTGGACCACATCCAAAAAAGAACTCCTATGAAGACAAACTGAGAGAGTTGGCCTTCAGTGTGGAGAAAGGAAGGCTCTGGGAAGACCTTATAGACCCTTCCAGTACTTGAAGAGGCTACAAGAAAGACGGGGAGGGACTCTTTATCAGGGAGTGTAGCGACAGAACAACAGGTAACAGTTTTAAACTGAAAGAAGGTAGATTTAGGTTAGATAGTAGGAAGAAATTCTTTCCTGTGAGGGTGGTGAGACACTGGCTCAGGTTGCCCAGAGAAACTGTGGATGTCTCATTCCTGGGGGCCCCATCCCTTTTCAAGGCTAGACTGCATGAGTCTTTGAGCAATCTGGTCTAGTGGGAGGTGTCCCTGCCCATGTCAGGGGGTTTGAATCTAGATGATCTTTAAGATCCCTTCTAACCCAAACACTCTATGATTCTATGACACATTTGCAGACTTTTATGGCAGAGGGTTACTGTGTTGGACACAGAAGTGAGAAGAAAAGAGAAGAACTCGCAGTGTGAGTTACCTTGTCTCAAACTATGAGTTATGTCTCTGGATGATGCTCACATTTAGTGCTGTTGGTGTGCTTTTCTTTCATTATTTCTACTTCATGAAATGTAAGAAATACCATATATAAAAAGGGGGCTGCCAAGACATGAAATCACCCCAACTCCTCTAAGATTTCTTTGGGAATGTTGTCCATGTCACTGTCTTTGAAGATATGAGTTGAAATAATTTTCCCAAGAGGCAAAAGGAAAAAAAGGAGCAGAGATGGAACAAGCAAGACAACAACCTCCCACTGTTCTAGACTCACTTTGCTGTTGTGGAACACTGTGCAGTACCAGTGATCCCAGCTTGTATTTCTGTGTTAGTCTGCCTCGCCCCACACTGTGCAGGTGGCCTCTGGCTATCATGGCATGGGCTCTGCATTTCAGATTAAATCTCATATTGGCTCATTGAATTTATATTACTGTAAACAACAGGAATGTTTGGACAGATGAGTTAACTAAATCTGTGCTTTGGTACAAGAGCCTGTGGGATGGTATGAGCCAAACTGCTGGGTGGTAGTGTAAACCCCAAGATCACTGAGATAGGACTCAGATGAATATAGATGTGGTTAAAAAGGAGAGGACAGAGCAGCAATTGTTAGAATCTGAATTATTTAACTAGCTAGATTTAATAAGAGAGTTATCTCAATTTTTCAGCATTGCACTGAGCAGCTTAATCCAGGCACAGCCTACACTGGGGCTTAACTTTACTTATTTGAGTCAACTCAACAAATCAGTACAAGTTATAACACCTTGCTGGTTGTACCTGTATGGTCTTCCCTCCTGGGCTACTTGCACTTAGCAGGTAAATCTCAGCACTGTTCCTGTCACCAACATCCTGATTCTGCTCTCCTTGGCTTTGATTTCACGCTAATGGTACACTGCTCTTCAGAATGCTAATACAATTTGCCTTTACTTTTTCCTTCCCAAAATGTCTGTAGAAAAGACTTTTTTGTTCATGTTGTAAATTCGCCTGTCCGGAAGATGTGGTCACCAAGGAAGAGTCCTCCTGCAACTATAAAACATGGATGGTGGATGTGGATGCTAATAGCTTCTGGCTCATTAGCACAAGAGCAAGTATCTGTGAGAGGTAATTGCTGTACGGGTAATAATGTAGGAAACATCCAAACCATCCATCTCTGTGTGAAGGTGAATCCCCAGGTGCTAAGTCACTGAAATTAATCACCCAGCAGCGTTACAGGCAATGATTAGTGTATGCTTTTCCGAGGGAGAGGGATGAAAAGAGAGAGAAATCTAGAATGCGATGTTTGTTGTCCTGAGGACATTCTCCACCTCCTTACAATGGCTTGTAGGCTAATGTAGCTTTGCAAGACATGATCTTGTCAGGATTCCCGAGTGCAAACAAGTTAATCAAGTCCCAAGTTATCAAACAAGTCATAAGCAGAGACCCACCATGCAGCCTGGGGAGGGGCCAAGGCAGCAGTGGGAGGATATTTCCTGCAGGAGCTGCGGCTGTGGAGAACCCAGGTGGGAGCAGGTTGTCCCTGAAGGACTGCAGCCCGGGGCAGGGCCTGCGTTGGGGCTAGGAGAGGGGTGAGGAGGGAGGAGCAGCCCAGATGGGCTGCCATGGATGAACCCCAACCCCCATCCCCATCCCTGTGCTCCTCAGGATGGGGAGAGGGATTGTGAGGGAGCAGTAAACTGGGAGTGGGATAAACATGGTGGGGAAAAGTTTTTTCTCACTGTCCAAATTTAATTGGCAAGAAATTACATTAATTTTCTCTGGTTTGAGTCTGTTTTGCCCATGACAGTAACTGGGAAGTGATCTCCCTTTCTTTATCTTGAACAGGATTTCTGTTATTATTTTTCCACCCTGTCCTGTTGAGGAGCAGGAGTGAGAGGGCAGCTGAGTTGGAGTTTTTCCCTTAGTCAAGGTTGATTAACCCACCACAGAGCCCAAGTGGAAAAATCCCTAACCAACTTGGTCTGACTTTACTGTTGGTCCAACTTCAAGCAAGAGGTTTGTCTAGAGACCTCCTGAGGTCCCGCCCAGCCAGAGAAAGACAGTGACTCTGTGTTTGAATCAGCGTAACATGAAGGAGACACCTGGAATCAAGACTTGTCCCATAGATATAACAGCAGCCACACAAATATAGTCTCTCGATATCAACAACATTGCTACAGAGACAATAGATCTGTTGTGCCAAATGGCCACAGTGGAAGATTTGAGCTGATGTGCGTGAATTAGGACGAAGGTTAAATGAAGCATAATTGTAACCTAAAATGAAGCATAAATGTTTAAGCGAAGCATAATATTGCAGAAATACTCTGCAAAGCAGAGTCTCTCTTCACAGCAGCTTGGACTTCCCTGGTAATGGTCATGCATTCATACCCATCTTCCACCGGCCCCAACACATTGTGCATGCAGCTTCACTGCCTCCCAAGGAGAGCTGTGTGCGGGCTCTGGTAGGCAGACATTAATCATCCAGGACGGCAAAGTGACGGATGGCTGAGTGAACAGGGCACCGTGTGCTTTCGTTCTCAAAGGCGGCTCTGATAAGCAGCAGCCAGGGTTGTAAGGACATGATTATTAGTGTAGCTGTCTGATTACCAGGGAAACAGCAACAGAAAACACAACCTGGTTGCAACTGCTAACTGAACGCCTCTCCCCTGTAAGAGCTGAGGGGAAGGCAAAGTCACGCTGGATGGTCCTGCAATGGTTGCAGCCCCGTGAGCTGCCTGGGAAGCAGTGCTACGTACTGAGCGGAGTGCAAGACAGAGGGAACTGGGCTTCCCCCTCTGCTTCTAGGGGAAGAGGTGACCCAGTCCCAGGTCAGCCACTTCTTGCCAACCAGACTCCTGACTCTGTGGAAAATCATAAAGAGACGTAACATCTTTGGCCACTGACATGGGAAAGGTCTAGGGACACCAGGGGCAAAAAAACCACTGCACTCACCAGTGTTGCCAAATCTTACCTGTCCCCCGGGGAAGCTGCCAGAGGCTCACTGGTGTGTCTGGACTGTCACTTCCTCAAGTCAGGGGGAATTTCCCTGTGTACCACAACACTGAAGCTAGTGCAGGGAGCAATACCCCACATCAGAGAGACAGGTTGTTGACAGGCAAATGTCTGGGTCATAAAAGCAGCACTCAAAATGATGCCAAAAATTTTCCTTAGCAGAAACCTCAATACAATAAGAAAGATGAAGGATGTGAAAAAAAATGAGCTTCCTTCCAGCCACCTTCTAAGGTGTGGTATATAACTGGAAGGGAGACTGAGATCCTTTACAGACCTTAGCAGGCAGTGAGGAGAAATGGTTCCACACACAGACCCTTTGCCTCCTCCAGCTAGCTCACTTAGACCTTGTAACTACTTGTCTCCATCTACTTTATCGAAAACCATGCTCTGGTGCCCCTTATTAGAAGGCAGTCTGAATAAATCACAGTCACACCAGCTGGGAGGCTTGTGCTGCTGCCTCTGCAGAGAACTCAACTCTCCAGTTCAGTGGTGCTTGACTCAATTGATTCACAGAGAAAGTGACCACAGAGGGAAAAATTGATGCTGGTGCATTTGTGAAGACTCTCCTACACACTCCTATCATATGTAAAAAATGACCTTTCCCAAAATATAGCTGGGAGGCTGTGTGAGTTACACTTCCTAGATTCTCCTCCAGCAGCTCTACTTGTCTCCAGTACATGTTGCCTTCCATTTTGGTTCAGTCTGCTCTTTATCTGTGCCATCTGTGGCTGAAGGACAATGATCATTCTCATCTACTTAACTTCTGGACAGGAAGGTACATGAACTCACGCACCATATCTAAGGATGCTTCTGAGGGGATATGCCATGGCAGTGATTTAGAGCTCCAGAAGAAAGAAAAGAAACATTTGCATTCAATTTTCAATAAGCAGATGGCACACGGCTTGTTTTATACCGCAGTAAATTTTGAAGTCCCTACTGAAAAATCAGAAAAGCGAGCATATTCGCTTTTATTTCAAACTTTCCTCGTTTCCATGGCAATATCCCAGTGCGGTACCAAGAGTAGATGCTGGGATATGAGGTATTAAATAGTTCTTTTTCTCTGCATCATGAAAGGCAATGCTAAGATCCACGTATAAAGACGAGCAAGTTGGGAAATGACGCAGGGACATTGAAGAATTATTACAATGAGAATGAGAAATTTCAACATTCTGTGAACCCACAAAATGATAAGCTGGATTTGTCCCTTTTTTTTAGCCCAGTGCAACTCAATTGATTTTCAGTAGAACTGTAGCAGCACGAAAGAGATGGGATCATTCCCACATTATATGAGTGGTTATGGAGTAGATGGGCCAGACTCTAGTCAAGCTATGCAGCAAGAGGATGAGCAGCAACAGACACAAGCAGCAGCAGCAAGTGAAATTCCCATCAGGTACCAGGCAAAAATGATTCACAAGGAGAATGGTCACACCCTGGAACAGGTTGCCCCAGTACCTACCTTGAAATAATCAATGTCTGTCTGGAAAAGCTCTTTAGCAGGCTCATCTAACTTTGAAGTTTGCTCTGCTTTATTCAGAGGTTAGATAATCAAGTTCCACTTCCAACCTAAATTATTTTCTTATTTTATGATTCCCTGTCACAAGCACTTCAAGAAGATTCCTTCTTCCTGTTGCACTGTATATTCAGCCTAGTCTGCATTTAAGGTAACCAAAATGCTGCTCCTTCTATTGCATCTTCTTGTAGATAATTTTGTAATTTCACAGATTTTGCTTATAGTGAATAGGTAAGCCAAATTTCCTCACTACTTCTTTCTCCTCTGTTTTAGTATTGTCCTTGTCTAGTCCAGCCCCATACACTTGACCGAGTTTGGTATTTACTGTTTACTTCAGTAATTGGAGACCTTTGATACCACCACAGCCAGACGAGGCACCTCTTCAGATAAAATACGTAGCCCAACCATCATTAGTAAATTGCAAATATATAACAGGATCATATGATAATTCACTTTGGAAGGGACCTCAGGAGATCATCTAGTCCAGCCCCATGCCTGAGGCAGGATGTGAGGGAAGCACTTCTCTACAGACTTATTGATTCAGGGAAGGGTGTGAGTACCCTGAAAGAGTCAGAGGTCCTGAAATTTAACCAGCATAGGATTGCTCTCTCTAAAAGCAGTGAAAATATACATAGTAAGCTGTTGTTGTTATTATTAGTAGTAGTAGTATATATTGAAGTCCTAACACTTTAAAAAAAAAGTTATTGTTAAAATCTAGATGGGGAAAAAAGACAAAATGTAGACTAAAAGAAGTATATTAGAGTAATTGTTTTACAAACTTACAAATTGTGTGACATTTTGGAAGGATACGTGCTGAACACACAGCTGGAAAGCACTCACACTCTCTTCAGTCTCCAACCAGTTCCTATAGGTAAAACAACTCTTCTCTCAAACAAGAAAAGCATTCGTGAAATCTTATGGTCCTTCAGCAAGGAGGTGGATAAGAAGAGGATATTGCCTGTGACTTGTGAAAGAATCTGGGATCTCTTTTCTTCCTTGTCTGCATGAAGTAAACCTGAACCTTATTCTTTAAATACGTCATACCCATGAATATCTGCTTTTTTCTATTTCCAAGTTGGGCCCAGTTTTCAAGCGGCCAAGATTTCAGTTAACAATATCTCTGCCGTGAAAACAAAGGCAAAAGGATGCATGAAAATCTCCACAGCCTTTTGTAAAAGCAACTGTTTCTCTTTCCTCCCTGTATAGTCAGTGAATCAGACCTTACTCAGGGCTTACAAATTCATCCGAAGTGACAGGCCAGCTTCTGCAACAACTCGGAGCTGGCTACCAAAACAAAGAGTATCTTAGTTTTCTGAGTTCTGCAAGTCAAAGGCTGTCCTGCTACAGGGCCCAAGAAGTCTGGTATTTGTTCTTCTTCTTACTGTATTTACTTCATTACTTTCACATTTTTATTTTTCTAGTCTGCTTTATTTCATAGATATGTTTATTACTGATTGATTATAGACTAAATATGTCTTATCTAAGACAGTCTGAATTTTTTCTAATTAGTGTACAATGTACCAATTCTCCAAACACAGCAGGTGTCAGTGTCTTTCTTCAATTCATAACCTGTTTGCAACCAGTACAACACCACACCTCTCCTTGTTTTTCTCATTGATACTCAATCAATATTTCTCTTGCTTTCCCTTCTTTCTTAGCCCTTACATCTGCTTCTGGTAATGGGGATCCTGTGCAGTGCCTCTCCCATCAGACCCTTGTAAAATAGCCACTGGCTTGTGCTTTGAACAGTGACTTTGATCACTGAGTTTGTTTGCTTCTTTATTTAATCCTCAAAGCAAGCTGTTTGTGATGCTCACCACCTTCCCAGTGCTTCTATCTAAGGGTTGACACAGAGGGATATCACAGAGTCAGAGTTGGAAGGAACCTCTAGAGATCTAGTCCAACTCCCCTGCTAAAGCAGGATTGCCCAGAGCACATCCCTCAGGACTGCATCCAGATGGGGCTTGAAGGTCTCCAGAGAAGGGGACTCCACACTCTCCCTGGGCAGCCTCTTCAGGGCTCTGGCACCCTCACCAGAAAGAAGTTTTTCCTCATATTTGAATGGAACTTCCCATGTTCCAGCTTGTGCCCATTACCCCTCGTCCTGTCACTGGGAACCACTAAAAAGAGTCTGGCTCCATCCTCCTTTATCCCATCCTTCAGATACTTATAAGCATTAAGCACTAATGCACATTATAAGTGCATTACAAATGCACTCTCTTGGAAAGGGATCCTAAAACAAGCAATGGCATTGATTACAGTGAATAGTTAAAGTATAACGTGAACATGTCTTGACAGAGAGGGATGGAGTACCTGGGGTCTCAGATCCCACTAGCCTTCTAATCCAACCCAGGAAGGGATAAAGCATCCCCACGGATAGAACAAAACAGATTCTTGTTCTGCAGAATAACTCATCAGAAAAGTGAGGCAGAAACCCACTTGGCACAGTCTCATCTCCTAATACAGAACAAAATGCTGCCTTCTGTAGCGCAAAAAGCACCCCACAGCTTGTGAGGTGGGTAGTGATCCATGACACTGAGAATGTCTGAGTCCTGCCAGTCATCTGGTTGAGACCATTTTAGTTGTTGAGAAGAATTTTAGGAAGAGCATGAGTCTTGTTTCAACTCCAGGAAAAGAGTTTGTAGATTCAACTGACATACACTGTGATCCAGCCAGATCCTGACACTGGTTGTGTTTTATCAAAAAAGCATGACTGAAAATGTTTGGCTAGACAGGTCCTGTTTGGACACTGACCACCCTCCAGGAGTACCCTAAATACCAGACAGCACCAACTGTTCAGTAACTATTGCAGAAAAGAAAAGCTTTCAACAAACACTTTCTTCTGTAGCTTGAAGCTGCCATAAGAATTCCTAATGAGGTCTTTCTAGTGGACCGCCTGCAAAGGGCGGAGGAGGGAGAGAAATGTGCCCTAGATTCACAAAAGTACTCATCATGCTGTCCTTCTCTGATCAGCTGTAAGGGAAAAAGCAGAATCTCACTGCCTCCTTGCAGAGATCAACCTCAGTCAGCAAAGGCAAGCCAATGAGACAAATACAAAACTAAGCAAGCAGTTTTGAAAAAAAGACGTGGACTGTAAGGTGGCTTGTTTTCAAGGTTCATTGTTAATAAATTTTTGTGGCATGTGGACAACTGAGATGGAGCTTTCATATTTGCGAAAGCAATGACGTGTGAGCGGAGTGCTGTGCAGACAGCGTGAGGCAGAGAGACCCCTTTGCCATCTCTCCTGCAAAATCTCAGAAAATCAATACTAATAATATTAACACGCAGTTAAAGTGCATGCACCAGGGCTGTGATATTTAAATATGGTCTTTTCAGTGAGCAGTGGAGGATAACAAGGTATGACAGGGAGAGCAGTTCTCAGATCCAAAACTAATGAGGAACTTAGGCCCCTGAAGTTACTTTCTGTGGTACCTAATTTTCACTCTTCTGGCTCTAAGAGTAGAACTAAGACATGCTGCATGAGATTTCTGGGTGTCCTATGCTCTGCACACAATATAAAACTAGGAGGTGTATTTGAGAGACCAGAGGGTTGTGCTACCTTTCAGAGGGACCTCGTGCTCGTCAGGCTGAAGGAATGGACTGCTAGAACTTCATGAAGTTCAACAGAAGAACATGCCATTCCCTAGTGAGGAATAACCCCAGGCACCAGTAAAGGCTGGGGAGCAAGTGACTGGAAAGCAGACTTTAGGAAAAAGACATAGAGGTCCTGGTGGACAACAAATTGCACATGAGCTGGCAATGTGTCCTTGTAGCAAGAAAAGGCCAACAACCTCCTGGGCTATATGAGGCAGAGTTTTGCCAGCAGATCAAGGGAGGTGATTCTTCACCTCTATCCAGCACTGGTGAGTCCCATCAGGACTACGGTGTCTGGTGCTGGGCTCCTCACTACAAGAGAGCCATGGACGTACTGGAGTGAGCCCAGTGAAGGGCCACAAAGATGGTTCAGATATTGGAGCATCTGACATGAGGAGAGGTTGACAGCTGGATCTATTCAGCTTCAAGAAAAGAAGGTTCAGGGCAATCTTCTCCACGTGTATAAATATCTGATGGGGGAGAAGTAAAGAGGATTAAACCATCTTGTGATGTCCGAGATGTCCTCGGTGGTGCCCAGTGAGAGACAAAAGCAAATGACAAAAATTGAAATAAAGGAAATTCCATTTAAACATAAGAGAAAATATTTCTGTTGAAAGGAAGGAGACTGGGCAGCTGGAGGGGAATACTCTGGAACAGGTCATCCAGACAGTTTGTGGAGTCTCCATCCTTGGAGATATTCAGAACGTGAACAGACATGGTCCTGAGCAAACTCCTCTAGCTGATGTACAGTGCTATTGACAAATTAAAAAAATAAGCTTTTGAGAATGGAAAAGGACAGTAAAGTCCAAGAGCTCAGAGAATAAAGATTCCTTTAAAGATGTGAAGTATGACAAGGTATCTGTTGGCAAATTACGTGCCCACAGAGCCAAAAATGGGCTGCTCTGCACTCCATGTTCAAATAATTGAGTGTCTCTGTCCTGTTAGACTGAGTTAGGCTGAGCCTCTCTTCAGACACAATTTTTTCTAATGGCATTTTCATATTTGACATAAAGAATGTCATGAACTGGGCTGCTGTGTGATTAGGGGTAAAGTGGGACTAGCTTGGTTCTGCCGATGTTTCACTCCAGAATTCATGGATCATTTGATCACAAATTCCTTAACAGCCCAGTATAGTCTTGACCAAAATCCAACATTAGGCTCCATGCATCAATACCATTTATTTAGCTGGATAAAATGTGATTGTCAATTTACATGACTCTGTGGAATCTGAAGACGAATAATGAGGCTTCACTCTGGCATTTGACTATAGCCATTCCAGGGAGGAAGACAATTTTCTTTGACATGACTTAATAATTTATCCCCTGACCACAGGAATATTCATTAAATATCTTTATTGACCATCTGGGCAAACAGAAATTGCACTAGGCTATATCCAAAAGCCATTACTCTTTTGAGTGCTGGCAGGGCCATGTCATGGTATAGGGATAGAATGCTACAACGCTCTTCTTGATTGAGTAAGAAATCTTTGGATCTGAAAAAACTGCAAACTTATATTTTAAAAGAGCAAAAGGCTCTATACACAGGTTGCCTTTTGTGAGGCAGACAGATGGTGAATGGGTTGTGCGAGTCCTTGAATAAGAAGGCTGAGAAGCATCTTTCAGCTTATTAGCTGAATCACAGAGTGTGAAAGAAACTTTGAAACCTGCTAGACTAGAAAGTAGCATATTTATAGAAACCTATCTGTGAACTATATTATCTATTCCTACACGGCAAATTTTATCCAGTATTACTACTATTTCCTCTTACCTTAGCCCAGCTTGAAATAAAGTGATTGAGAGAAAATGAGCTAATACTAACTCTTATTATCCTTTCAGTATGCCAGTCCTTAAAATGACATAGCTGAGATACTTCAACAGCACTCAATTCCCAGAAAATCCCAAAAGAATGGGAAAGTATGTCCCTTCACACTCCATGGGATGCCTGGCAGCATGGTATTGGGAGCAAGTAGAATCTTCTTATGGCCACCATTAACCTAGATGGTCTTTGATGCATAGCAGACACAGGAGCTTTGTGTCGAGACCATGGAAGTTTCAAGGGCTCCAATGTAAGACTGCAGAAACGCAGGCAACAGGCTGATATGGCAGGAACAGTCTCATTCTGCTAAGACTGTGTCCTTCCTGAGAAGATGGTTCTCTTCCTGGAAGAATTGCTTGGCCCAGAGCCCAGATGTTTGGGATATGGGTGTATCTCATGAATAGTCTGGGTTTGGGAAAGCTACAGTTCATTTATTCCAATTTGCTTGAGAACTAACATCAGTGAGTGCAGCACTTGTCACAGAGAAAGTCCTGCTTTTTTTCATAATACAGTTTGGTAGCAGATATTGTTACTAGTAAAACAAAAGTAGCTGATCTTATTGGGCTGATTATAGAGGTATATGCTGTTGTGTTTTTAGACCTTTCCTTGAGTGTCTCAGTACTTTTCTTGATACCAGTGTTGTGAAGGTTAGTGGTAGTGTGAGAAACACTTACAACCTTAATCAATCAAAACCTATTCAGTGAGAAACAGATCAGCATAATGCAGAGATTAGTCCTAGCAAAGGTCCATACAACTGCAGAATATCAAAACCAATTCCCATAGTTCTCAGGGGATGTGCAGCTAACTATTCCCGTAGTGAGCCAAATGTACCGGCAGAGAGATTAATTCACTTAAGCAATATCTGCCAGGAAAAGAGAGCACCTGAGGTGTTAAGAACTGGCTGAGGCACTGTCTCTGTCTCTTCTTATGCAGAGAGTGGTGGGTGAAATTCTGAGCATAAGGTGATGAGGGGAAATGGGGTGAGTGTGTGTGTAGTGTTGGACAAAGGAGGAATGTACCATGGCCCAGAGAGCATCCATCTCCTTACTGTGAGATGTCTCTGCCAGGGTGGGGGCCAGCTCAATGCCAGTGCAGCTGAGGGGGCCCCTTCCCATGGGGAGACACTGTCAGGCTGTTCTTTGATGGACAACCCAGCCTTGTTGTGCACTCACAGGATGGAGGGAGACGGACACAGGAGAGGAGCCCATCACGCAGCCTTAGGCAGAGCAGCATCCTGGTTCTACAAACACAAACCTGAGCTGGAAATCCAACTGCTCTTTTCTAAAAAGTAAGGTCTAGTGAAGTTCCCAGTGACTGTCACAGGAGAGACACATGAACATACCGTCCATAGCAGACATTGAGAAGGGTGCAATATAGGCTAATGGCAGTAGGATGTCTGAGGGGGATTGGCATCAAACAGGGAGCTGGAGAGACCTTGTGAGGCACCATTTATAACTGCAAAATCTTTATCTCAAGTGTTTTTTTAGTGCATAGTATCAATTAACACTTAACTGTGCCCTGTAGCAAGATGGTTCTCTTCTCCCAACTCCTACAGGCAAACTGCTTTCAATTCATCACTTTCCCCACCAAATCGCTGATGAGTGGAGAAGGGTAGTTGGTACATCACATAGAACATGCGTAGATGTTTTAAATCAGGTCTGTCTTGTGTCCAGATCTTGGTATGTATGGGATTTGAGGACGATGATGTTTTAAATCAGGTCTGTTTTATGGCCAGATCTGGGTATGGGTGGGATTTGGGGATGGGGGATTATGATGTTTCAGCACAGCAGTATGTTATGATGCCATGGTATAATGAGTGATTGTGTGGGGTGGTGAGCCAGTGCATTACTGTTCTTTTCTGCCAGGTCATCACCATTCAGAGCCAGAGCATGAGGTTTATTGAGAACTGATATGAAAGTAAGAGTGACTTTTTTCCTGCAGACAATTATTACTTTTGGGGGTTAGAGGTGGTTTAGATTTGTTTCCTTAAAAGCAATCACGGTGTTTAAAAGCAACGCAAAAGCTACTACTTTGCAGAAAAAGGCTAGGCAAAATTAAGGAATTGAAAACTCAGAACAGAGAGAGTAAATCTCTCCTTTAGAGGCAACCCCTGAAAACACATGGGATCCTGGGCTTTCAGTTTTGAATGGCTGTAACTCTGCTGAGGGTAATAGACAAAGCCACATCTCCTGGGGCTTGGGCAACGCTTGTGTTCCCAAGTACCTAACGCAGCACTGGTAAATGAAGGGTCTTCATCCATCCTAAATACTAGCTGAAGAATGAATAGAAAGAGACATACCTCAATGTCAGAAAATGTCACAAATTCTAGGTCTGACAGGATTTTTGTAGGTCCCTATATGGACTAATACCTTCTGATCTGGCCCTTGGTTCCAATTCACCTTCAGCCATGCAAATGACACAGGAGATTCAATAGTCTGTTCCCTGGGGTCAGGTCTGCTTCCAGACTTTTGAATGTCAGGGTTGGCAGTATCAGATACCATCTCTTCTCAGTTTTCTCGCCTTGTTATGCAGTGCCAAGAGGGTTTGGATAAGTGTTTAACCTTCAGTGCTTGCCTTGCCAACCTACTGAAGCAACTGAGGTTTAGCTGCCTGAGAGGAATGAAATGCGAAACTCAAAATCATTAAAGCAATTTAGTTTAATAATTCAAGCAGCAATGTATGCAAGGATGAGTAAAAGGCAAAACCTCACGTCCTAAGCCAGATTTTGTGTGTCTGGGGATGTGGAAGTCTGGATTATGTTTGATCTTCCTCTCTCAGTGAGTGTTTTCAGGGCAGTGCTGGGCTTTCTGCATCAAAAGCATTTTAAACACAGCTAGGACACTGTCTAGTTCTTTAAATGCAGCACAGATTGTCTAGGAAATCATCAATACTATGTCTCTCACTCAGAATTCTGCATTTGCAACTTCTGTCTCCCTTCTGCAAGATAGATATTCAACGTTTGCAATAGAAGGTGGCTAAATTCCCCCTAAAGAGCCAAACTCAGTTCTGGGAAATGGGTTTTCAGCAACATCCCTGCATAGGGCTGACAGGGGGGAACAGGACATGTCTGACTGGGTAGGATGTTTGAGTTATTGCGGAATTAATTTTATTTTTTTTTCCCAGGGAGTTCTTTCCCTTCTATGAAAGTTATTTTGCCACTTGTCTGCTGTTCAAACTGATGCATAAGCTCTTTGCAAAGTGTCTAATAAAGAATGGCAGTATCCAGGTCTGTTGCAGATATTAATGGATAATTGAAGCAGTAACACAAGTGAATGGTGAGCATCCTCCAGTGTGTAATTCACTGTTGTTCCCACTTCTACAGAAACTCACAGATCATCAGCTGATCCAAGGTCTATTGGGGAGGAGGAAAAAACCCACTCACATACACAAATGTAGATTCTACCTTCCTGAAGCTTACAGTGATATTTGAATGAAAAATATTATTCCTGAAAATAATAACTTCAGTAGTTAAAAAGACATATAGGAAGGCAATGCAATTTCCCTGCAGGTGCAGATAACCTTCTGGGACTTACACCTGAGACAGAGAAGGTAAAGCATAACTCACAAAGAATGGAGAAAGGATGAAAAAAAAAAAAAATCTCTGAAAAGCTTTCATCAAAGAAAATTGAATTTACAGGATGAATTTGCCCCATAAATCTAGGAGTAAAAATAGCCAAGGCTGGCTGATAGTGGTCTGAAAAATGAGTTCAGTTAGAGCGGTCACAGCTTTGATGGATAGGGAAGCTGCTTCTTATCAGGTCAGGCCAGTAATGGAAAGGCAATGGGATAATCATCAAATAATTCTTTTTACTACCTATCAGTTACACATAAGTGGTTGCCTTACAGAACCAGTTAACTGGTGACAGTAAATCTGAGCAGAGCCTGTACGCTCCAAATGAGGACCTCCTTGTGCTCCTCTTATACTTGTTCGAGTGCATTTTGTTTTTCCATCACTGGTGTTGCCCGGTGTAGCTCTGACTAAGTGCTGTTGCCATCTGATAGTGCTTTGGTACCTATGAGAAATGAGCTAGAGATGCCACACTAGTTTTAAGCAGACATGCATCACCAGCAAACCCCCCCTCTCCAGACTTCACTGGTTTGGCCAGTGCAACTAAGCTGAGATTATAGAATCATAGAATGGTTCGGGTTGGACGGGATCTTAAAGATCATTGAATTCCAACCCCCCTGCCATGGGCAGGAACACCTCCCACTAGATCAGGTTGCTCCAAGCCCCATCCAGCCTGGCCTTGAACCTCCAGGTGATGAGGCATGCTTCCCTGGGCAACCTGTTCCTGTGCCTCACCATCCTCACAGTAAAGAATTTCAGATGCTTTAAAAGATGTATTTTTGAGATAAAAGGAAAGGTGAAGTCATGACTATGGGACTCCTAAGAATAATGGTTTTGTTACTATTGCTGTTGCTACTGCTACTACTAATACTATTGTTAATACAGGTGATAAAGCATACATAGTAGTGCTAATGATAAAAGCAACACAGAATAATAAAAATAATAATAATAATGAAGACATTTCCCTCATTCTTCCTGAGCACTATAGCTTCCCTGAAAAAAAAAAAAAAAGAGGAAAAATTTAAAAGAATAATACTGAATCCCCAGCACCATCTGGCTTTGGACAGCTGCAGTTTATCCATGCAGGAATTTCCTGGGGGGCCACTTTGGAGATAATGTTCTTTAAATTTTCTGCAGGGGTGCCTTTAAAACGGGAGGTGAAGGGGTGTGTGGGTGTATGTGTGATAAACAGGCTAGTAGGAAGGGCTGCGTTGGGGCTGTAAGGGATTGCAAACCTACTATTAAGAGTCCGGTGATAAAACTGTGACCATGGCCATGTTCACGTGAATATGTGATAAGTCTCTGAAGCTTGTTTACAGTTTTCAGAGCAGAAATAATGCCCATATAGCCAAACACCCGGTTTCTCTCCATGTTTCCAAGTTGAAATATTTTCCTGTTTTATAAAACATTGACCCTTATAGTAATATGAGTCGGCTATTGTACTGAGGCATGGAGTATACATAGAATAGCCAGGTCAAGACCTTGTCTGGCCCCGACACTTATTGTTTCCAGTTAAATGGAGACAAGCCCAGAACTGAGCTGAAAGGGTAGCTATTGGTATGACACAGTCCCAGTTGTTTCTGTTACTTGTGATGTTTTTATAGAAATTAAACTCTCCTTTAGTGCAATGGTGTATGCTTGGTCACGACAAGGTTGCATCTGCCAATGAAGTTACCGAGCATCTGCAAAGCAAAGCGAAACCTGCAGTGGTGCCCTATGCTTCCTGTCCTCCTCAGCTCCAGGGTAGAAGACATTGACCTTTCTCACTGAGCAGGGGTTGTCTTTTACTGTACTGCTTAATAACTTGCTCAGTGGAGTCCTAATTTTATTGGGGTTTGGATGCTGCTGTACTGTTGATACAATAATTGTTTGTAAAAGGGAAATATTCACTTCTTCATGTGTCTCCTTCTCTTTTTTAACACAAAAAAAAATCTGCCAAAAGAAAAATATTTTATTTGATTACTAGTGATGTTGTCTTTGTCGTTTTCATCAGTAAATCCTCATCTTCAGAGCTTCAGCTATCCACAAATCTTTGCAGTTTTCCTTACAAAGCATCACACTATTCAGTGAAGCTTGAGCCAACTCACGAGTTTAATTAGTTATGTGACTTCAAGGAAAACATGGTTCCAGTTTCCTACATGCCATGTCACACTGCGCATCTGTCAAATAGGCTGAGGAGACTTCCAAGAAATGTTTGCCCTATTATTCAGAAAGCCAAGGTCTTTTGTTCCCTTCAGTGGCAGCTTGACTTAATAATTAATACTTATCTCTGTGTAAACATAAGTTAATGAATCCTCACGCTACCCGAAGGCTAAGGATTAGTGCTTCTCTTACATGAAGGGGGAGACTGGGCCACAGCAAGCCCAATTGTGTCTTCTTCTCCAGGTATGATGGCCCAGGATTCTTCATGACTGTGATGCTCCTATAGAAGAAACTGACTTTAGACAACAAACTGACACAGGAGGGTTTTTTATTCAGGGACAATAGGAAGGAGGAGTGAGTACAGTGGATCTGTGCTTCTGGACCCTGACCTTCTTGCCGGTGCAGCAGATGGCCGCGTTACCCACCCTTTCCAGATACAGGCAGGAATTCAGGCTGCTGTGAGTGGGGCTGGCTAATACAAATTCATCTTCCATGTCAAAATTATTCTTAGGGGACTATCACTCTCATGGCAACTCCTCCTTGACCTTTTCGAAAGTTTCATGTCATAGACTGAGATACATAGTCAAGCTTATCACTCCCATCTCATAAATCAAGAGAAATGGTAGAGCCTTCAAAAATTCAATAGATAAGTGCAGGTGCCAGAGTAAAATGTAATACAGAATGCAGGTCAAGGAAAAACAATCCAGGTTCAATTAAAGAAAAAACTCAGTCAGATAATAAACCCTTGAGCATTTCCTCTTAGGAATACAAGAGTCTCCTGCTTCATGGAATAGCCGTGTGTAGTTAAGAAATATATAGATGATGCCCACAATATATTCCTCTTCTCTGCCCTTTCCCACACACCACAAGCCCCTAAACATTCACTAGTGTTCTTGTAACATAAGATTTTCAAAGCGCAAATGCCAAACGCAGAGTTCAGGCCTACTGATAATGTAAGCAGAACAAATTTGGTCTCAGACACCTTCTCCATAGTCTTGGTTTGGGCTAGCTTTATGAATGGCTGAAGCTGGTGGAAAAATACTGTTTTTTTTGGGTATGTCTCTGAAGGAAACTTATATTCCTGATGTCCATAAATTAGGTGAGGCCTGATCAGCGTTTTCCCAGTGTATTGATGATGCCTAAGTAATGGCTTGACCCGCCTGCATGGATGGAAGAAAAACTGGGTGTCGGTGATTTAACCAATTCACTCAAAGCTCTGACAAAGCCAATAACTGAACCCAAATCTTCCAATATCTTCCTGTGCCTGCACACCTAGCTGGGAAAAAAATCTGAACCATGGTTATGAGTCTGTGCGCTTTTGTCCATTCTTTCAGTGCCATCAAAGGGTAAAATACCGTAGCTGAAACTCTCCTTTCTTATCAGGCTGTGGATGATTTTAACCTCTTGCAGGTCAATGCAAATCTTGGCAGGGAAGGGACTCCCGGGGAAGGGGAGGCCTCTTCTTCAAAGCAGCTTAATCCTGCTAGGGAATTACTTCTGAACTTGCTGCCGAATGTCATCCTCCCCTGCCCGCCTCAGCACTCTGGTGAGGAATAACTCGATGGCTTAAGCTTCTCCCTGTGACTCGGGCTTCTCCCCAATGATTGCAGCAATGACGCAGCAACGGCTGCTCATCACTGACTCACTCCATCGACGTCTCTGAGAGAAGCAGGGGCAGGGGGGAGACCTGTGCTTCCTTCATTTAAATTCCAGGTTTTCTGTGAAGCTGGCAAAGCATGCTGGAGACTGTCTGCATACTGAGCTAGAGATACCTTCACACTTGCTTCCTCTGAGTAGGTGCCTGTGGCATCCAGCACCCCTCTGAGTCAGAGCTGGCGGCTCCTCTCTTTGTTTCGCTGGACATAGACAAATACACCACAGGCGAAAAGGGGAAATGAAAATACCTTCAAAGGATGGTCACTGGCCCAGTGGTGAATGCCGTAGCTTTTCACACAACACAATGGAAAACAAGACTTAACAATAGCAGCATTAATAACGTATATGTGTGCTAAAGCACCACAAGCAGACCAGAAAGACGTTGCACAATCTTCCCCAGTTCTCTGTGGCGCTTGCCTTGGGATGTCTGATAAATCACCTTTTGTCTCAAACTGAATTAAAAAAATCCTCTTTTGTCAGTGCATGTGTTGCTACAATGCCCCCAATATTCTGGTTCCTTGTCTGCAAAGCTACCATGCAATGGAGCCTCCTGGAATCCTTATCTTGGTGTCTGACACAGTTTTGCCCTGAACATGTTGTGCCTTTGCAAATTATAATCTGATTCGAAAGCGATACTTATCTAAAGTGGGCTAAATGATTCACAGCTCATAATCCCGGACTTCAATAAAAGTCTAGGCATCAGGCATACAACATCTCTCTGTCCAGAATGTAGTGTTATAATCCGTCAAGGGCCCTTATTTGGGAAAGGGATTGAATTCCTTGTGTGTAGCACAGGCATCACCGTTTGCATGATCCCCTAGCTTTCAAGTCATTTACACCACTGACTGCTCCATTTCTCAAGTGACTTCTACAGCTCCGTTTCTGTGCCTGATCCCAGGAGTTTTATTTCCCTGGTTCACAGAGCATCACAGCAGCAGTCTTCGTCATCAAACCATTGGTGACATTGATGTCTCAGAGTTCAAAGCCTTATCCTCCTCAGGTGTTTGTGCAAACAAACTTCAACCAAGGGTTTTTTGAAGAGAAAGTATATTATTACACTCATCAAACAGGAACTTTCTCTATCACAGTTGGGTTTTTTTTCAATATTTTCTGCAAAAAGGTGTTAATGGGAGTTGTGCAGACCTCTGTACATGCACTGTTGTTAATACAGTGGGACAAGCATTAAAATGACCTTGGTGTGCTGGTGTCCTGGTGCTCTGCACCAGCTCTTGCTGTCACCAGCTGTATGTTAGAGTCCATGGGAGGGAAAATATTGCTACTGGAGTGTTGCTGATAACTGGGCCTTGCTGGTGTACTGTAATAACAACAGTGACCCTGGGAAGAATCTGGAAGGGCAGCAGACAAATCATAGCTAAGTCTGTCTACCCAGCCATGCTCCAGCACTGCACAGACTGCAATTCTCGAAAGCATTTGCTCCAGGGAAAGAAAATGCAGAGACCGTATTGTGGAAAGAAAACAATGTTTAACATTGGAAGGCAACACCAAATATTTTTGGCTATAATAACCCTGCAAGTATAAAGCAGAGAAAGAGCATTATGAGGCAGACAGATAAAGAATGATTGAGGTGGATCTGGAGATTTGGGTTGAATGTTGAATCTGTGCCTTACTGTGTCCAGGCAGCCTCATACTGAGTGAGGACCTGCTCATCAGGAGATCTGGGTCCCATCAAAATATTGGTAGCAGTCACCTGCATACACTGCTGAGTTTAGCTCAGCGGGTGCCTAAGCTTCAGATAGATACTGGATTAGCTTGTGAGTACATTGCAATATTTTGCTATAAAGCAATACCCTTCTCCAAATCTGGACAACCTTGAATAACCTTATCCAAGCCGCTCTCTGCTTGCTTTTGAGTCTTTTCTTTTGCAATCTGAAAAGAAGACAAGCATTTCTAGTTCTAGTCTGACACTGTCCAGACACTTAATAGAAACAACGTGCTTTGTTTCTGCTTCTCTGGTTGTGGCACATAAGACATTGAAATGGGTCTCAAAAAAGCTGCACTGAGGAGGACAGGAACAGAATGAGGTTTTTTGCCTCAAGTGGCTCCTGGAATAAAGCTGTCTTCCTTTACTTTGGGCACTGCCCTTGTGGTATTAACAAGATATATTCTCCGACTCCCTAGGACATGTGAAAGACCTATTCTGCTTGTGAGATACACGTTATCCATATTTTTCAGCACTACATGAATCACTGCAGGGATGGCTTCCTCACCTTCCACGTATCACACCTCTGTTTTGAAGTGTTACCCCCCTGCAAGACATCAGACTTTAAACTAGTTGTTGGGGAAAGTCTTGTCCAGTAACTAGGTAAGAGTGGGAGGAAATCCCAAATTTTATGGGGTTTAATTTTTATGGCAAGCAGATATGATTTCTCCGAGGACATTTGCTTGACTCTGTTGCACTAGAATTTTGGAAATAAACTAGCTGGAGATTACCCCATGGTTTGAAGGCCAAATGAGGTTCCATTACCAAAAATACAGTATAAGCAGTCTGTAGAGGTGGGACCTCTAGAGCTCTGTATCTAGAGGGAGATTTGAAGATTCTGTTTAACCCATTAAAGGTTTCATGGCAAAGCTTAAGACAGCTGTATTATAAATGAGTGGCTCTAATACTCCCGGTTTGTTTATGCCACAGATTCTTAGAGAAATATCACGAGTTAGAGAGTTATAAAACATTTTATGGTCTGCTCATCCCACTATAAATCCAGGTTGCCTTAGTTACCATCTGGCTAACCGCACAGGTGAGGAGAGAGAGACTAAGAGAGGGAAAGAGAGAGATTAGTACTAATACATTTTTTAAATCTCGAAAGATCTTGTGAATTGTAATGTTGTGATACAATAGAAAGCTTTCAAAACCTGCACAATGCAAGAGGACTATGAAAGCAAAGATTCAGACTGGCAACTCTTTGACAGGATAGTGAACACACTTATGGGTCTTTTTATTAAGAAAATCATTAATCTAAGCCTGAGTATTGCCGAATCAAAAGCTTTAGTGAATCTAATACTTCGTCTGCTCTTGAATGTTTTCATATTTGGGCTGAAGAGCTGTCTTGCCTGTTAATAAAATGTGCTTCAGCCTCTGATTGTGAGAGCAGGTGGCATGGCACAGCTTATATCCATATGATTAAATCATCTTTCCAAGCCTCTTATCCAAAATGTGTATTGTGACCAGTCTAGTCTGTCCTACCTCCTGACCCTATGTCAGGATTAGGCTGCCCTGTCCTGCAAAGCAGGCACAGGCACTGCCAATGTAAGTTCATACAGAACTAACATCATGCCATGGGGTAACTGGATGACTAAACAGCAAAGCCTGGATGCAGGACGGCATGCTCTGGTCCATGCTCTGGGGTGATTTTGTGTAAGCAGAGGCACAGAGAGAAAAGTCATCTTTCGAATACCTTCAAAAATGGTGTGGCTCCTTGAGCAAAGCAGGCTGGAAGTATGGCACTGGTATTCCTGTGAAGTTTTGTGACACGGTTGTGAGTCACATAATAGTTGATGTTTTTCTTAGAGCAAGTCCCAGCTGCCAGAATCAACAGCAAAGACTTGATATTCTCAGCCTTCATTCAAAAAGACAAAGGAGAAGATTAAATCAAATAATTCTAGCACACACTGTCGTGAAGGAAAGTTTGCATGAATTGACGTCTCCCTGTGGGCAGAGAGGCCAGCATTTCATAAAAGCTCTTATTTTAGGCCAAACTCGTAATCTTCTGAGAGCACACTCATTTCTTTGCGACAAGAGCAGTACTGCTAGCAGGTTAGATGCCTGACTTCTAATGCTTTCTTTATTCAAATACCCTATGTCCCTATGTGTCCATTGTGTCCATAGTAAACCAAAAGCTTTTTATTTTTTTTAATTGTGTAGCAAAATGCACCTAAAAAGTTTGAAAACAAAGCCAGACATGTCTGTTCCATGTCTGTTCTCTGCACACAATCTGGACAGGTAATCACAGCTCATTAGGCCCCTGGATTAGCTTTTTGGTTAATTGCTACTGAATAATATGATCATATAGGTCCAGAGCTGTGTATTGACTTACATGGGAGTCTGATTCTCCAGGGAATTAGAATACAGATGTTTGCAGTCACTCTTATCTAAATGATACCCTGGGGATCTTGGATATTAGTGATGATAGCTCCTAACTGTGTCCCGATAAAAATAGTTTCCCTAAATTAGAATGAGGAGAATGGATAGAAATCATGACAGGTTTATGTTATTTTTAGTCTGAGCTTTTACTGAAATCAGTAGGAAATGGGGTTGTGTGAACACACTGGTTGTTTCCTCCAATCCCTTCTAACTTTTAACCTGATGCCCAATTTCAAACAAATTTAAACAAAACTTTGAGATGTCAGATCTCTAGTTTTTTATGCGTAAAGGACAAAAGATGCAAGTAATGTTCTGACAGAAAGTTCATAGATTTCTCCTACCAGAGGTAGGAGAATACACACAAGAATACAACTTTAGGATGTGGAATCCACACCTATTGGCTTCCCACACAAGGGCCTATTAGTTTCTAAGTGAGGTAGCAGAAGACAGGACGCCCCACACCAAAATGGATATTGGGGATAAGTGGGAGGATTTGTTTGAAAAACTTATTTTGGGGTAGGAGTAAGCTGCAGCATTTCAAAAGAAGCCATATCTTCTTGACTGAACGTGTTTAATGCAGTTCCTGTACTCTTTTTTGTCAGAGGTATGACATGTTTGGCCACCTAGATCAGGTTCTAGCTAGTGTGTTGCATCTCACTGAGGTTTTTCTGACTGTTCATCCCCAATCAAGAGATGTTGACTCACTGTGCTGGGTTAACCCCGGTAGGTAGCTAGTCACCATGCAGTTGCTTGCTCACTCCCCTCCAGTGGCATGGGGTAGAGAACTAGAAAGGCATAGTTTAATAAATGAATACAGTTTAATAGACAAAGCCAAAGCTGCTCACACAAGCAAAACAATATAAGGAGTTTATTCACTGCTTCCTATTGATACACAGGTTTTTAGCCATTTTTGGGAAAGTGGTGCTTCATCATACATAACAGTTACTTGAGAAGACAAATGTTGTAACTCCCAATGTCTCCCCTTCCTTCTTCACCCCCCCGTTGGCCTTTTGGGGTCAGCTGTCCCCACTGTGTCCCCTCCCAACCCCCAGCCTATTTGATGGTAGGACGGGGTGAGAAGCAGAAAAGATCTTGATGCCATTTAAGCACTGCTCAGCAATAGTTAAAACATTGGTGTGTTTCCGACACCGTTTTCACCACAATTCCCAAACATATCAGCATATGAGCTACCATGAAGAAAATTTACTCAACCCTAGCCAAAGCCTGTACATTCACTAAGGAACTCTAGTATTATAAATCTCAATTAAAAAATATCCCTGATCTTTTTCTTCAATGGTAGTCATAGTAATGAACCGTAATATGTAAGAAAAATAGGAATGCTAAATTGATGGGCTTCTTGGAAGGAAGCAGGATCCTCCATTTGGATGAAGGTGAAAGCAGGACCCAGGCAGACACTTGCTCTTCCTGCAATAACTTGGGCTGGCTGGTGGTACTAGCTTTCCCCATAATTTAATGACCCTTTTTCATGAAACCTTCACTCAGGGAAGCACATCCTTCTCGGGACAGTAAGACCAAACCAGCTCTTTTGGTAACTGTGTGTGTTGAAGATAGAGTTACTGAGATTTGTCCACAGACAGAAGACTTTGACCTCAATACCTATTCTTAATTCTAGCATTGAAGATGTGGTTTTTCAGGCCTTTTTTTAAACTCTTCTCTGTCATTAATGTAATCATAACTTACTTGTATTATATGTTGAGATTTTCCTAAAGAGATTATAACTAAAAAGTAACTTTCAAAGTGTAACTAAGAAATATTTCTTCTCACTGAACTAGGTGGGATCAAATATTAGATTGGAATACAGTGTAAGTACAAAACAGTTCCCAGTACTTTCTCCATGGCTCCCAGTGTCCTTTGCTGACTTGATGTCTGAAATGTACTGGACACGTATTTTTTCTAGCAGTGTTAAACATAAATGAGCAATTCTTACAGTCTTTAAAAATAGTTCAGGCAAACAACTAACCATCTGCACAACTAATGTCCTTATAACCACCACATCTTAAAATTGCCTGGCTTCATTTAAAGGTCCCTTGTTCCAGCAATTGAAGCTTACTGAAACAATAAATATGGCAATGCTGTCATTTCTGATGGAGCGAGGAGCTCAGAACTGGTTAGTGTTAATTTACTCCTTGAGGTGGTTTGGATTTTGACAAAAAATATAGTGTTTTGCTGTTGCTGTTTCAGTTTGCTGGCTGAGCATTTCTTTAAATGCTTACTGCCTCTGCTCAGCAATATAAAAGCAAGATTGCTTTTTATTGCCATTCTCTCCCAGCACAAGATTGTGTCTGGGTCTCTTACAGACTTAGCTAGGTTTGTCAATCTGAGAACTTCATTTGTAATTTGCCAGGAGCCTGCAGGCCATATTTCTTGCAGTAGTTCTCTGTCTCCCAGGAGAGGCAATAGATTCACCCTTAGAACTGTGAGATGACGACAGGCCAGCATGCACCCACTTGCAGGTTCTGTGGGGGCTTGTGGTGCTGTAGTAGGTGGTCTGCATGTTTTTTCTTGTGTCCTGTTTGCAGTGGGACCAAGAGAGCAAGCTGCTGGATCCCAGGGCAGTGGTAAAGCTCGGGGAATAGTATTTGCTGTTCTGCAGACTGTTCTGCCCTCATCTTGTCTGCTGCTTATTCCAGTGCTGTTCCCTTCCCTGTGATCCTCAGATCCCCAGGCTCCTCATGTTTGCCCTCACAGATTGGCTCTTGTCCTTTCTGCTCCTCTTGGCTGCCTGGGTATCGGCCATCCTGCTTTCAGTCCCATAACTGTCCTTACCTATCAAAAGAAGCAATTGCAGGAAAAATTTGTCCCATTCATCCAAAACCTGGGGTGGAGCATGCTTGTTAGACTGAGAGTTTTAGAAAGTCCTGGAGTCTCTGTGCAACAAATTCTGGTGAAGAAGTAGCTCATCAGATACAAGGAGAGTGGACAGGGCCCTGCTGACAGATAAGTGAGACATGGAGGTGATCATGAAGGTGTTACAGAATCATCATGAAGACAGTGAAAGAAAGATTTTAAATCTATTAAAGCCTTACTTACCTAGATTTACTACAAATTACTTTAAATCTGCTTATTTCATTTGCCTCATTCCTTCAAACAGCAGAAGAACTTTGCTGTAATTTTCTAAGGTCTCTCTTTTTTTTTCCAAAGCTAAAGCCATACATTTAAGGGAAAGCATTTTAAGCCTTCCAACTTCTAAACTTGCTGTTTGTAAATAACAGTTGGGTTGTGATATGAAACTTTCTGTTAATCTCAGTGGAAGTTGAGGACAAAGAGAGAAGGTTGAGACAGAAGAAACACAAAGGACAAAGACAAGAGATCAGTCAAAATGTGTCAGATCAGTGAACACATGCAGTCCTGCCTTGGTGGCTTACTTTTACTTGTTTTCCTCCAGCAAAAACAGTGCTTTTTTGTGCTTTACCCATACAGCCTGTGTCTCACTGAATATTCTGAGAGGGGGAAGGGAAGGCTCAGAGAGGAGCTGAAAAATGATGGGAAAATTCCACTCATGATTCATTTCTCTGCTTGGAACTTGAAATTCAAGGTTCAAACTTCATTTAAAGGGATATGATGAAAGCTTGGGCAGTTTCCTAAGGGATTTCTGCATACAGAGGTGGGTAGGGGTACCTCACAGCACTTGCTAAAGGACCTAAGCAGGGTAGGTGCCTAATCTTCTACAATTCCCTTCTTAGGTTCTTTTGTAGATCACACTGAGTTCCTATCTTGTATCTTAACACTGCTTTGTAAACCTTATGTAATCTTGTATTCACCAAATTCCTCTGATAGGCTATACAGCAGGCAGTTATTTGCAGCAATACCTTATGAGAACAGCAGATGCTTTCAAGCAGCATTTCCCCAGAATAATTTCCTTTCTACAAACTGTTTTATCCTCCCAGTAATGACATCAGCCCTTCAGGGAAAGCAGAGTACCAGAGCACTGCTGCTACTGAGCAGTGCCTGTTTAGTGCTGTACTTCGGTCAATATGTGCTGGCTCTCACTTTGTCCAACACAACTCCAACCTGGTATTCATTCACCAGCCACTGAAGTATTTTACTATGACACCTTCTCATCGTGCCCTAGGGATGGGGCATGATGAGAAAGTGTCATAGTAAAAGACCAGGCTGGATGGGGTTTGAGCAACCTGGTCTAGTGGGAAGTGTTCTTGCCCATAGCAGGGGGGTTGGAATCTTATAAGTCCCTTCCAACTCTAACCATTCTATGATTCTTTGGTTCTGTGATTCTCTTTGTCACTTCCCTCAAAAAAGAAGCACCTCGACATCCAGCTGTTAGCTATTTTTGGTAAGTCTGAATCCAGAAATGATGTAGTGGCATCTTTGCACACACCCCTCCCCCCGCCCCCCCCCAGCTTCATTGTTTGAGATGGCAGAATAGTTTTGGCTGAAACTTTAGAGAGAGATATTTATATCTCTCCCCATTTTGTGGCCTATTTTTAGATGCTTCTGCTGAGTACCATGAGCGCATGAGCATGTGAACAATGCATTACAGGTTGATATATATTGTCTTTCCCTTGTTTCTCTTGCCTTGCTGCAACTGTAAAGAAGAATGTGGCTTGAAATGAAGTAAATCTGAGTAAGTCACTTTGTGATCGCTTGATAGAGTCAATCAACTTTTCAAAAAAGTTGTAATTTATTTTATGTAAGAAAGTAGCTCCCAAGCTACAGGACTAAGTAGAGAGAAGTCAATTTTATAAGAGTATTGCATTTATCTGAGTCTCTTTATAGAACTGCCTGAGTTTTGGACATTGAAAAAAATACCCAAAACAACCCAAGCGAAATAATAGAAAACAATGATGGAAAAGGTCTTAAGAAATTACCTAATTACCCTTTTGAAAAAAGCCAAAGCTTTATAGATGTTTCTTTACATGTACGATTCTCAACCACCAGGTTACAAGCAAAGGGCCTGGTCCCTCTCATGCCATTTGAAATGCGCAGAGGCCTTTGCTAGGACCCTCACTGATGAAATTTTATGTGGTTTTTGTATTTTTCTGTTTACCTTCCTTTATAGCTTCTTCCTCTTCCACACCCATGGAACAGCTGTGATGCTTACTCGGGGAGATAGGATGAAGCCTCCTTATTCTACTCCGTACTGGTTTTGGCTGGGATGGAGTTGATTTTATTCATAGTAGTTGGTATAGTGCTACGTTTTAGATTTGTGATGAATACACTGTTGATAACACACAGAAAGTCTGGGATGGTCAGAGGGTGCAAGTTATTTCTCTGGAAGAAGGTAGGACTGAATGGTCCCAAGTTATTACAAAATAAGGTGGCTTATTTTGATCTGAACAGGGGTGAAAGAAGGGATGATGAGACCTTGGAGCCACAGAAGCCTCTCCTGACTCCCATCATCACCACCCTAGACTTTCCCTTGCAGTGTTTCTCCATGTCATATCTTGTCAGCCTTCTGTGGTTATCTTAGAATACTTCAAGTGGCTCTACACACATACTTTTTTGCAACTGAATTGCTTGCTTAGTCAAAAAGAGCAATTCAGTTCATCCTAATGTAACCACTTACTGACTGGTCAGCCAAAATGCTCTTTTGAGTCCATTCACTGTACTGGTCAGATTGGACTAGATCATAATGAAAGGCTGGCCCTCTACATAGCTGTACATATGTCTTTTTCAGCTGGGCTTGGTCCCACCTGAGATTTCAGAGGACAAAGGAATAACAAAGGACTCTGCTACTAGCACTTCTTGGTGTTATCTCATCACATTGGGTTTGGCTTTCCACTGGTTTGGCTTTCCACAGCTGCAATAAATACATGTCACTGTCACAAGCAGACAGCATCTTCTGTGTCTGCATTAGGGCCAACTTTCCTATGCATAGGAAATTGCAGGAAATTCTTCACTTCATAGTTTCTTAAGGAATGAGGATGGAGAACACAGCTCCAAATGTTAATCCTTATTATTTGTTGTCACAACATTCTCCAGACTGATTCTTGAGCTGGCTGATTTTTGGATCTGGGTGTTCACCACAGGTCAGGTTAGATGTCCTCACAGAGAATGATTTCATAGCTTGATAACCTTCCTATCAAACACCTCTGGCATCTTTTGGGAATCCATGTTTGCCAGACCCCAAATAAATCTTTCAGCTCTCCATTAGGTCCCCCCCTTTTTTTTTTTTTTTAACTTTTCTTTTTTTTTTTTTTTTAAGTGTGGATATGAAAAATGCACACAGCACTGAGATGGTGGTTCCTCCAATGTTTTATGTAAAAAGTAGGTAATTTTTCTCGCCTGCTGCTATTTATGGTCTTCTGCTTATACATTTTATGTCTGAGTGAAAAAAATAAAAAAGAAGAGACTGATCACAGCAGTGTAATCTCTCAGCAAAGTTTTTAATGAGTGTTCCTTGCAAAGAAACAAAGAAGTGGAAAACATTATGTTTTCTTCTTTTGGTTCCTTCTGCAATATGCCAAGAAATGTTGCTTTGCACATTATCAACCATATAAATCTAATCCTGCTTAGAAACACTTGTTTAAGAGATAAGAACCAGAGACCAAAATACAAGAAACTTCATGCTGGGTCTGCAACCATTGCTTTGCAACAAATGATAGGAAGGATTTATTTTTTCTTATTTCTCCTCTTGGGGAATTCATAGGTTTTGCTTTATGACAGATAAAAATATTTTTAATAACCTTGCAATGAGGAATTTAGAGTGTGATTCTCGAAACTAATGCAAGACCAACATAACCATCTCTGCTTCAGGAGTATGAGTGATCAAAGAGTGTATCTGAAACACCTCCAGTGCTGCCTGGTACAATTCCATTCATTGGTGCTTCACACTTTGCATACAAGTGTAAAAAAACCAGCAAGATCTAATGCATTCATATCCAGTCCCTTTTTTACACTTCATTTCCTGTTCTTATTATGAAGCATTGTCAGACAACTAGATCTCTGTACTTCATGGTTCATTAGCACCCTTGCCAAAACACTCACAGGATTACCAAGTGCTGGACTCACTATTTGCACAAAGGCACATACACATGCATACATGCACAGGCCATTTAGATTGAATTATTATTCATAAATTAGTCTTAATTAGACTGTTCATCAGTCTGAGAGATTACGCTCCCCTGTTACGAGTAGCATTAAATTGCTTCTTAAAATTCATTACCATAGCTTGTTTTTAGCGTGTGTTTTTTCCCCCACAGTTTCAAAATAACTTCCTCATCGCTGAAACAGTTCAGCAGATTTTGACATTGCCCAGCTTGGTGTTAATTCCGTAATCCTGGCTGCTCCTCCAGGCAGGGCTCCTCACTCTGCATAAGAGAGGAACAATTATGGGACAAGATCCTGTGGTGCAAAACTGGATGACAGGGAAAAGAAACAATCAGGATCTGGCCTGGCGTGTGTTCCCAAAGGTTTCATACATGTGATTCCCCCTCCACATCTTTGACAGCCTCGACAGACCCTTGCAATTCCAGTCATTTCTTTGAAAGTTAGCTCCTACCTTAAGAAGACAGTTTAAATGAATATTGTGCTAAGACATTTAGATCCTGAAGAGGAGGGGGATTAATTAATTTGTCGGCAACATTCTGTGTTTCTTAGTATGGTGGTTCTTGACTTTCATTCATAACTTTTATAGATCCTTTTCAGAAAAATCTAAGTCTCCTTCCCCTTTGTAGGGTCCCTGATCACTTGCCCAAGTGCAATGTTTCTACTACAACATCACACACCAAAATAGTATTTGCCATCCTGAGTCCCTCAGTGGCTGAATGAATTTTTGGGAGGCCTTGGGCGGACAGAGAGGGTTGCTGCAGGTGGTAAGAAAAGCCATTTCTTCTTATCATGGGATGTCTCACATAGCTCAATGCCTGCTTTTGACTTCACAGTGCAGTTGTTTGCCTGCAACCAGTCCAGGCTCAGGTGTCTGGAAATGGGTCCTTGGATCTGGCATCTGCAGAGGTAGCTGAATCTTTCCCACCTTTTTCACTAGAAAGTATCTGCTTGTGATGTCTTCACCTGGGCAGTCAGTTTGCCCTCTTCTCCCTGTTACTTAACAGACTTCACTGCCTGGCTCAGTAAGGCAGGAAAGCTCAGAAAAAAATAATACTCACAAGAAGCCAAGATGAAGAAAAGACAAAACAAATCCTCCCACCGAGGTAGAGATCTCAGAGCTCATTTATTTCAACTTCCAACTTATGCTGAGGTTTTCCAATTTGCTGACGTTGAAAAGTACATTGAATTTTGGCTGTGGTACAAGATCTCAAATTCTTTTTATTTTTTTTTTTTTTAAAGGCAGAATTTACATCTACAGCTGTAGATGTAAGAGACAGATAAAAGACTGGGCAGATAAAGGCTACACTTTCCAGGATGGGGAATTTGCAAGCATTGTGATAAATTTCAGAGAAGGAGAGCTGTTTCTTTTGAGTTTCTGTTTTGTTGTGGTATTTAAAACCCTCAAAGCTAATTTTCTTGTGAGGGAGAAAAGAAACATTGCTGTGTTTTATTTACTTCATTGATACCTTTTATTCCCTTGGGATTTCAGCATCTGTCATCTTTCTTGATAATGTCTAGCTTGTCTAACTATGACATTAAAGTCTCCTGCCAAACTATTATCTCTCTTCAGGCAGGGTTTCCAGGTATAAGGAGGACCAACATTGTACTGTCAAAGTGTGTTAAACTTGTGCTCTCTCCACTTGAGAACTACTTTAGCAACTTGCCATGCATCCAACTCAACTGAACCCCAGTAGTACATCAGGAATCAAATGGTGGGTAAACCAAATAAAGGGTCTGACTCACAGTTGCTCTGGGGAGCAAGCTGAGCTGTTTCAACTGATCCTTGATGTTTAGTTCAAGCAGTCCTTGTCCTCCTGGAGAAGAGAACTTGCTGTGCAGTGGTTGCCCAACTTGCCTCATTGCCATCTCCATGTGATGAGCTTCAGGGCGTTAGTGAAGGACAGCAGTTTTATTTCCTGGATAAGAAGAAAACTTGTACTTATTCATATTTGTTCAAGGCTCTTACGCCTTCTGCTGATTTAACCTGCTAAGATCGTAAGAGTTCTGCAACTCTGACTTACCTACTCGGCATGGAACCTCTGGAGTTCATCTGTCTGAGTACACAGTTTGAAGAGTTGAGACTTAACCTGCCCGACAGACATGTTCTCAAATATCCCAAGTTATGAATCTCATGAAAGGCCCATGAATTGTAAATTATCTCTACTCATATAATTTTCCTTCAATTTGTTCAGCCAGTATGATATACTTATAAGTGTTTTTTTTTAATCTAAAACAGGTTTATAATGCTCCTTAAACTTGAAATGCCTTAAGAATTCTGCGGTGTGCCCAGTTGCTGGCAGTGGGGTTGCTGCGTGGTCTGTGTGTGGTGTGGCCAGGGCTGCCCTGTACCAGACACAGTTGGTCCCAGCCAGCCCCAGGTGGCTCCAAGGGCCCCACCGCAGGACACAGCCAAGCCCCTCAGCCAAGCTGGGGTCACCAAGAAGGGGGAAAAGAGGTTTGGGAAAGGGCAGAAGGTGGTCTGAGCAGAGGAGGAAGAAGGCAAGGAGGGAGCAGCAGCAGAGGGAGCCCAAGGGCGCAGGAGGAGGAGGGCAGGAGGTGCTGCAGGCCTGGAGCTGGGATCCCCTGCAGCCCTGGAGAGACCCTGCTAGAGCAGAGACCAACCCTGCAGCCCAGGGAGGGCCCCAGGCCTCAGTGGGGGGATATTTCCTGCAGGTGCTGTGGCCATGGAGAGCCCAGGTGGGAGCAGGTTGTCCCTGTAGGACTGCAGCCCAGGGCAGGGCCCACACTGGAGCAGGGAGAGGGGTCAGGAAGGAGTGGTAAACTGTGAATGGGATATATATGGCAGGGAAAGGTATTGGCTTTTTTCTCACAGTCCAAATTTAATTGGCAAGAAATTACATTAATTTTCTCTGGTTTGAGTCTGTTTTGCCCATGACAGTAACTGGGAAGCGATCTCCCTTTCCTTATCTTGAGTCATGAAGTTTCTCATCCTATTTTCTCCTCCTGTCCTGTTGAAGGGGAATGAGTGAGCAGCTGGCTGGAATTTTTATCCCTTAGCCAGGGCTAACGTGACACATCACAACAAATCAATCATGTAATTAAAGGCATCTATTAATTTTCTTTGCTTCTTAAACCATATCTTCACTTTATGTCTGCATGTGCAAAACTACAGTAAAATTGCTTAGTGTCGACTCTTCTGTTGGCAGCAAAATCCACTGTCTCCTCAGTGTCCTAAGATTTAATAACTTAAGATCTTCGCTGTATTAAAGGTACCAGGAAAAATGAAAGCTTGCTGGTAAAGCAGTTTGTGTAGAGAGACGTTTAGCCTTCATGAGAAATATTTGGCATCCCAAATGCTTTTGAAAACATGAGGGCCTGACACACTGTTGAGGACCTAATGGGAGCAGCAATGGTGATCATCACAGCTTAGTTCCTTAAATAGGGCTAAGGAGACTGACTCTGGGACAGGTTAGAAAGTCTGTATGATGCCTTCAGAGTGACCTTTCATGGCAATAGTCCCAACAGTAAGGCATATTTAGCATTACTGTGACTTTCTAAGTACTGGAATGGGTTAACTACTGCAGCTCTCTCTTTGTTTTCTGCTAATGCAGTTTCTTTGCCTGACTGCTCACTCTTTCAAGATCAAGGGACCGCATCCTTATATTGGGCATTTATCTGACCAATTTTTTCCTTCAAGCCAAAAAAAAGGATCTGTGATGGCCAAACTTTCTCCTGACAAAACTTAAAACTTTCTGTCGGAATATAGGGTTTTCTTTGCCCAGATCTCCACCCAGCTGGCTACATGGAATAGACAAAGTGTTTTGAGAGACTGAGTTGTAACAACTCCTTCTCTTCAGCAACAGAAGTTAAGGGCAAAGGGATCTAAGCGGGACAAAAGGGGTCTCAGTCATATCTGTTTGTTCCTTGCTAGCTATGCAGGAGATAGCAGCCTGGGAAATGTGGTAAGCTAAGCTTGAAACTGTGCACTACTACATTCCTGTCTTGCACTTATCAGGAAAGGGAGTACCATCTAGTTACCTGATTAAAGGCATCCAGGACCACTTTAGAGTCCCCAAGGCATCGGGCCTGAAACTGCCTTTCCTGTAGGTCTCATGGCATACATGTGCAGCCACTTGGATGCCAGTGGCATCTCAAAAGTCACCATTAAAGTCTTATTTTTGGGCTACTAAATTGAGTCCAAAGAATCAAAATGGCAAAGAAACCTATATCTTCCACTCAGGCTTTCCCCAGAACTCATCCTTCTATCTCCAGATTTTAGTGTAAAAGAGAAATAACAGTTTAAGCTTTTCCCAGTGTTCAGATTAGCAGAGGAGTTTAATATTACTAAATGCACAGATTCATAGCAATATCAGCAATGACCAGTGGATTTATCTCCATGACACTGACTTGAGTCTGATTTGAGAGGAGCCTGATCAGGGTTGCATGCTCCATGGGAAGAGGATTGTGTCTTTGGCATAGCAGTGCCAATAAATGACAATGATTAAGTGCTGAGCAATACGCTGTAGTCCCCTAAAGGAATGATTGAACAATCTATTTAAAACCAAGATAAACGGAAAATTGGAGTAAACACTGTGGGAAGGCTCATGCATTGACAGTGGAGTGACTCTGTCGTGCTGTCTGTCTGGATGTCTGCCAGTCTCATACTGATGGTTCTTCCCGTGGTTGCTTTCTGGACCAGCATGGTCGAGAGCAGCTTGAGAGATGCAAACACTAAAGAAAATGCCAGGAAATTAAAGCCATGGTGTTGTTTACACTGGAGGCCAGTAGCAGGAAAATAACACTTTTTTTTTTAATGACACAGAGAACAAGGTAAAAGAGCATAGAATGGTGGAATCGTAGAATCGCCTAGGTTGGAAGGCCAGGAAATTCCCCTAAGAGTGAGAGAAAGGCATAAGGAAAAGGAGAATAGTAGAAATGAGAATACAATAGGGTTGAATATGAAAGGCAGGGAGAAAACCACTAAGGGGCAGGATTAGCGGACATGGAGCTAAGCTTTGTGTCAGGGAACCTAAGATCTGTCACCAGTGCAGTCATGATTTACCCTCAGGTGAATTACTCGCTTTCTCTGGAGTCCAAATTACCTTTTTGTCCTTTATCTACCAGCCTTTTGATACAGGGCTTGCTACAGAAATGCAAAAGGGAGGACACAATGGAGTCCTGATCAGTGAAATAAATAGCAAGGAGAGAGTACAGCTGGAGAGAAGCCAACCTCTTGGAGGGATCTGGGATCCAAATTAAGCAGGATATGGGTGGAAATGATTAAGAAGATCTAGTTTTAGAGGGTCCCCACCTTTTTCACTGCACCAAGATCCCTGATGAGCTCATAGATTAGGAGTCATCTGGGGCCTCCAAATGCAACCATGACCCTTGTCAATAAGCCAAAGAGATTCATCTCTCTAGAGTGGCTTCAGATGGCCAGGAGGGAGATAGTTTGTTTTTCACTTTCCTGGTGTTACTCTTCCATGATTACTATCCAAGTAGCTGTTGTAAAGACATCAGAAAGACACTGAATAAGGAGCAGCACATCTGGCAGAAGGAGTGGTGGGACTTACCTATGGAGAAGTCTAAGGATGACTAAATATGATGACAAACTTCTCTCCCATCTCTACTTGTGGCCATTCCCATGTCCTTTATGCTGAAACTTGCTGTCCACCTGTATTCTAGGCTTGCTTTGGCTGCCTGGATCATATGGTTTTAGAAACCTCCTGATGTGAAATAATAATAAACAAATGAAAGAGGTTATTGAAAACATTACAGGCCATAATTTTAATAAATGTTGGCTCCTGTCACTATGTTCTCTAGTATTTATAGTTTTATATACTGCCAACAGATCCAAGTGTTTTGTCTTTTTGACAAACATTTCATGCAATCATAAATTAACTCATTTTTCAGCAAAATCTGACATCAGCAGTTAAGCTGTCAGTATATAGAAGTAGTCGGGTTGGCAAATCCTCGTCTCATAATGAAAACAAAGAGCTTTAAATGTGTCCCAGACAGTGAGCTAAGTGTGCCCAGGCTGAGTCTGCTATCGCAGGCCACATTGGTCACAGATCTGACAGGCAGTGATTTTGCAGCTCATGCATCAGCCCAAATGGCTCTCACAGATGTCCTTTTTAATAATCCTGCACAGGTATGTAGGAGCATCTTCTGAGCTTTCGAAGAAATTATAGCACTGAGTGGCTCCTTGAAGGACCTGGGGCAGAAGGCAAGAGAGAAGAAATGTACCCAGGCTGCTACCAGCACAGTTGTAGTTGACATGGAGATACAGAGGCTGCTGAAAGCGCACTTGGAAAGCTTGAGAGATTTGGGTGCCTACAGACCCACAGAAGTCCTTCCAGAAACATTAATGTTAACAGGTGTCACCCAAACATAGATATAAAGGTGAGCAGGAATTTAATCCCAGTTCCAGGCATACATCTCTTACAGGAGATGGCTGATGTTAATATCAGCAGTGACACCACCCTGTGACCAGGTTGCTCAAAGCTGCATACAACTTGGCCTTGAACACCTCCAAGGACTGGGCATCCACAATTCCTCTGGGCAACCTGTTCCTCACCACCCTCAAAGAATTTCTTCCTAATATCTAACCTAAATCTACCCTCTCCCAGTTTAAAACCATTATCCTTTATCCTATTGCTGCCATTCCCTGTAGGCCCCCTTCAGATACTGGAAGGTTGCTATGAAGTCTCCTCAGAGGCTTGTCTTCTCCACACTTAACAACCTCAACTCCCTCAGCCTGTATTCACTGAGGAAAAGGTTTCTATAACCCTCTCTTGACTGCAGGTTTCTGCTTGCATGGGGAAGAAGAAAGTGCTGGTTTCCTTCCATCTCCCTCAGGACCCAACCAACAGCGTCTATGGATACTTTTTGGATTTTCCAGCCTGTCTGCTTGGGGACTGGTTGTGGCAGTGGTGGATGTTTAATTAAAAATAGACAACGCTCCATTTATATGGAGTTAACTATTGAGTTGAAAAAAAGTAAGTGCTTATGCTTTAATAAGTGGCAGCCTTCAGCTTTGCTAGCAACAATAAAAGCAGTACCATGACGATGCCTTGCATTTTTTGTTCATTGCTCCTGCTTCAGCTAATGTCTACTCTCATTCATCATATCTTTTCAACGTTTTGGCTTCCCTCCCAGGCAGGATGTGCTTGATTTTTTTCTAAAAGGAATAGAATATAATGGGAACCATTTTTGTTTAGTTGCAGTGAAATATACAAGGAGATGAATGGTACCTGAATCAATAAAGGATGAGACCACAGGTCCTACTGTTTAAAGATTGAAACACTACTTATTTCTCCATTCTTCCAAAGTGAAAAAATTGTGATTCTTTAATCATTTGAAAATGGTTATAGACAAATGCTTGGATAAAACTTTTGTTTGTTTATCAGTGTTTCTAATGTGTTGTGTCCCTCTTGTCTTCACTTGTTTAATGCAAAGCCTTTCAAGAACTTTACTCTCAACTATTTTGTTGAGGAGTGCAGGAGCACTTAATACACTATAATGCTCAAAGTGCTTCTGATGCCTCACTTATACAGTTGCAAATGAAGAACTTTGATCTTTTTGCTTAGAGAAACAAAAGAAAGCAAGATGGAAGGCAGGGTGTAAGGATATGTAATAAATTCATCTAGCAGAGCTAGGTTAAGAGCAGATTTGGCATGTCTTCACTGCTCTGGCTCCAGTGATTCTGGATCTTTGTGGGCTTCAAACCCTGTTTGGAAATCTTACCACCTGACTTACACTCTGGGTTTCTGCTGTTGACCACCCAAGAGGAAGACAAGAGAGGAGCACAAGAAAGGTGTTCTCAAGGAATAGGTTTTGACACTTAGGAAATATAAAAAAAGTTAGGCTGGCTCATGTAACCTTGTGCCCTGTCTTCTCCTTAATAATTTCTGTTTTCTGCTAGAGTGAACCTCAGCTTTTTTAATAATGCTGTTGATTCAAACCTCCCACTGGAGATTCCCAACATTGCCCAGGTATTAACCCAATATCTTAACACAAAGGATCAAAACAAGTATAAAATTCCTAGCAGGAAACAAGGACGAATCCTAATATATTCATTACTGTTTCCCCTCCACAATCTAGAAATAGTGGGAGTAATTAGAAACAGAAGTGGCCTTACTCTTACAAACAGGGTTGGTTGATTGGTTTTTTTACTACAGCTTGATGGTGGGATATTTCATAGTGGAGAAAAAACAGAAATAAAAGAGACTAAGAGATTTGGCATGTTATCACAGGAGCAGGAAAAGCAAGGCCATTCTCCAAACTGTTGGAACTTAAGCATTAGGGAAATTTTAATATTTTCTTTCAGAATGAGTCTGAAAAGACCAAAGCACCTGGAAGTGACCATTGGGGCAGACCACATCCATCTGTGCTGCAAATTCAGCAAGTCAGATGAGCATCTAGAGTTGCACCACAGCCTGGAGTTAAGGAGGCTTTCTAAGGCAGAGATTTCCCCTTCCCACACAGTAAATCTAAGCCTAGTTGCTTAATTAGTTTCCTACATTTTGATGTATCTGAGCAAAATGCTTGTTGCATCATTCCCTGGTCTGCTGTTATCTGAAAACATGGGGAGGCCTTAACTGCATTATCCCAGTGTCCTGTTTGACTTGGAAATCCTTGCAAATCCAGACATCATAATCCCAGTTATTTCAAGCAATTGTTCTTGAGCGTGTGTTTAAATACTTCCCTGAAATGGGATTGTTTCCTCAGCTGGGCTCAAGTGGCTTATGGAAATGCAGGTTGTACTGTGAGTTCACCAGTTTGACAAGTGGTTAAAACTTGGTCTAGTCTAGATTATTGTGGTCTTCACACACTAAGAAGTACAGCAATAATTAGAAATCAATTGCATAAGGAGATCTGAAAAATCCATTGAAAGTGTTTGGCTGATTAAAGAACTGGTCACACCAAAGTGAACATACAAACACTGGACTGGACTCCTTGGTTCAACAATGGCAATTCCTTACAATTATAAACAAGTGTATAGTATATGTGTAGTATAGAAAAGTCTATAAAACATATATTCCACCTGCCTTCACAGGTCGATAAACCATTTGTAACAGCCTATGCCAAGGCTTATAACCAAAAAATCAAATGCCACCACTATAGTATGGCATGCAAAGAAGACCAAGAGTTTGCCATGATATCCTCCAGTGTTCATAGGAGGCAGACAGTGCAAAATGCTACAGATAAAGGCAAAAATCGAACTCCAGCACCCTACACCACTCTGATCTGGGGGGCAAATGCCCCAAACGTGAGTGTGTCAGTGAGACTCGTGAGGAAAGAGACAGCTTATCACTTATGCCTGTCTGTAGCAATCTACAGTGATTCAGAGAGGCAAAATCTTCCTCTAAAGCATCCCAGGAGATAAATTATACCTAAGAAGGAAAGAGTTCCTCTGTCATCCCTCTGGGCACTTGACAGAAACCCTTAAGAATGACAATAATAGTATATTCAGTGATTTAGGCTTCCTTGTCAAACCAATGGCATCACCTGAAAGCAGCTTCAAAGGAAGTTGAAAGGAATGAAGTTGGCATCTAAAAAGAAATGAGAGCATAAGAGAGGTGGGGTATGGGGAAAGCTACATCTGACATGTAGGTCCAGATCATTTCCAGAACTTCTATAATATGAGTGTACTAGGGACAGATGCTCCGTGAAATAGGGAGGAAATAAAGGAAAGAAAAAGACAAGGTACTCTGTAGCTTATGAGGAGGTGTAACTGCTCCATGGTCCTGCAGAGATAAGAGTATGGTGTAGACCTTTGAAATGTTCACTTGTGTATGTATGTTCGCCCAAATGTAATTGCAAATACACACCAAAGACATTTAATCAGGGCAGAGGCAGTCTCAGAAGATTCCCATCGGTGAAGTGTCTTCTGGTTGCAGAGGCTTTTAATGAAGTTAACACTTCAATCATAGATAGCTGCTGTTGTGGGGAGTATAATAGCCACATTATTTCGGCTGGATTTAGATCATAACGGTCAGATGTTTGGTTCCCAATTCTCAACTGAGTCAATTAAAAGTAGAGAGAGTAGGAGAGTTCTTGCTGAGAGATGAATGGACCCAAACTCTTTTGAAAGACAAATCTTTTTTGTTCGTATCTCTCCATATTGATTTAGGAACTTAACATTGGCTACTGAATTTAAATTAGGAGCCAAAAGATACTGCTCTGCTTTATGAACGCGGTTAATGAATTAAGCTTTCCAGTATGCCCTCAAGGTAAGGAACAATCATTATTTGGATTTTAGAAATGTAGAAAGCTAAGGCCAAGTAATCTCTGAAGTATTCATCAACGTGCCTAGTTCAGGGTACCTTCCTTTTGGTTTTCCAGAGGCTTGTTCAGCATTCTGCTGACAGTAGGTGCAAAACTGAAGCCAAAGGACAAGATCTGGAAAAACATTGTTAGCGCTTCCAATTTAGGTGTCAGGGTGAAAGACCGAGTATCTGTGCTCCCTGCCCTGCCACCCTGCATGGTGAGAAAAAGGAAACTTGTGGGCATCTAGGACCCCTGCAAACTCGATAGGGAGAGATTACGACCCCATGGGGCAGACAGTTACACGCAGCCTGGCATTAAACAGCCAAATAGTGTTTGAGCAGAGGATTGGTTTCAAGTGCCCTTTGCAGAGTGCAAACATATGAATCAAGCATGTAGCTTAGACACCTCCATCCCATTGAGGTCCCTGGCTGAGGGAAAGGTTGCATTGTGAGGAAGTTTTTCTGTCTTTGGAGATGATACTATGAACAAATGTCTATGTAATGAATTAGCCTCTGGACCTTCCTCATCTTCAAGCATCATGTCACTGAAAAGAAAAACTTAATCATTCATTTTGCTGAAGCTTGTTTACTGTTCAAAGATACAAGAGATGTCTGAAGAGGAGTTGGCCAAAGGGGTCCTGGTCCTAGTCCTACCTCTGTTTACATACTTTGAGGTAGGTGCTGCATGTTATGGAACGAAACCTGAAGGGGCAACAGTTATGTCTTGCACCAGAAATCTGTGTTATAAATAAATGCAACGAAGTTGTTGAGCTGGTAGAGGAGAGTCACCTTGCAAGTGCAAACCTATTTTCTGATAACTTTAAATGCATATTCTAAATGTTATGGGTGGTATCTATGGATGTTATCTATTTCTAAGAGCGTAGCAGTAAGGAAAATTGAAGTTGCAAGAGAAAAATCTGAGGATAAATTGAAAAAAAAGTTGGAAGCATGCACACTCACTCTCTTCCTCCTAAATGAGTCAGCAGCTGTTATAGACACAGCCCAGTACTCATTTGAATGATGTCCATAGAGCATGGTTTCAAAGGAGAACTGTTTAAAACTCTAACAAAAGAAAACACTGTAAGGAAACATTTTCTTGCTATTCAAAAGGTAGGTGGAAGACATAGAAGTGCTTATTCCACAGCCTGTTCCCATAACAGCAGCTGATGGCTTTCCCTTGCCTCAGTGATGATACTGATCAACTGCACAGGAAAGAGATAGCTTTCCAGTGTAAGTGCCACCTAAGGTTAACAGCAGTCCTTTGGTAACACAGACCATCCTGAAGACAGAGAATTTCATCCCTGTCAGATTCCATTACTTGCATTTTAAAAATCATCTTTTAATAGTGCATATTACAGCTGCTGACCTTCTCCACGCAACAGTGCAACAGAAAAGGAAAAACACTGAAAATATTTAAAAATCTTCCAGAAAGATGCCACTTCTTGGATGAGAGAAGTAAACTGTATGAAGAGCTCACTGGTCGGCCACAGCTGTCCGGTTTGGCTGACATCAAAACTTAAAGAGCTTAATCTTAAAATTCAAGGTGAAGGGAAAACTGACACAAATTATTTCATCAGTAAGAAACAAGCTTTCCTAAGGTGATATAGTCAGAATATTCAGAAAATGTTAAGGAGGAATTTGAGATGTGACTTTCTATCTTCTGCTGCAACATACCTCTTCACTAGCTTCTTGGTTGCTAGGCTTACATGCAGAATTTGTAATCACATTGGAAGTGTCTTGATAGTAAATGACAGTGACCTGGAATGGAAATTATAACCTTGCAAACAGATGTGCAATTAAATGCACAACCATGTCAACCATATTTTTAGCCATTACTGGAAAAAACTCAGCTTTCTCTTTCAGAGTAGAGTTCCCTTTTGATTAAATGCATGTTTCAGGTCAACACATCTGAATGAAGCTGAAATTTCCATGATGAAAATGCTGAAGTCCAAGTTCAGGTCTGTCTTGTCAGATGACCTCCTTAATGACTGCAGACAAGTAGCATTGACACATTACAGTTCCTGAAAGTTGGCTGGGAATATGCAATGCTGGAGTTCTAATTATTGCTTCTCTGAGAGTAATTCTTATGACATTGATGGCAATAATATAGTTTTAGGAAAAATTTAAACTTATGTAAAAATAAGTTAATTGTTAGCTACATATTATTTTAACCTCCCACTTTTGTGCAAAGTGCAGGTCTTTTTGAAAAATCTCACCCTGCCATTGGCCCTGAAGGAGAGCACAGTGGAGGAACACTCCAGCCACACAATGCAAGTCAGAGAAGAAATTTAGAGGTATCCACAGATATCAGTATTGAAATAGATTTATTGGTGCTGGACCTGAACTGACATTTCCACATACCCATGCTGGGGTTTGTGAACTTACTGAGGATCTCTTTTTCTGTGTTTCATTGTGTGCTGTGGTTGCACCTGGGCCTGAAAAGTGTAGGTGACACACGGTCGATAAATGTTTATTCCTGCCAGTCTAGTTCTATGGTTGAATGCAATCAGTGGAGAAGTGTGTGTGTGTGTGAACAACAACAAAAACTCCCACAAAAACCTGTGGTGTGGAGAGTGGATGATGTGTCAGTCAAGTGAGCAACACTGCCTTCCTGGAGCAAGCTGTTAGAATTAGACATCAGCAGAGGTGGTGTATTTTGTGGACATCCATGAAAAGGTGAGTCTTGAGGGAGGGATCCAGAGGAGACAGAAATGGTGACCGCACAGTTCAAGATGTTCTCTTTAGTAGCAAAATGTGATTTAGAAGGAGAAACATGTATAACTCAATTGGTGAGTAGATGTGTACAGTACAAGTACCCATGGCTTGATCACAGTAGATGTACCCCTTTGCTTTTTTTTGCATGGCCTTAGGATGTGGCTCTCTAAATTCTTTAGCTCATTTTTGCTCAGGTAGGTTGGGGTGCACTGATATCATCTGTTCTGCTGACAGGTCTGAGGAACCAGTATCATCTATGGAGGGGGAAGCCTGAGCCTGCAGAGATGATATTCTCTTCCTGTATCTGGGAGAAGATGTTATTGAAGGCCCCAGTAGGATGGCAAAACCCTAAACTCCTTCTGACCTGCTCTGTCAGGGGGAGTAACTCAAAAATCTCATTTTTTTCTGTAAACAGGCATTTATATCTATTTCATCGCTACCAGAACAGAAGCAAAGCAGCTTGAAATAAGACTCACTCTGTCTCCTGAATGCAAGGGCTCCACAGTCCATTTTCAACGGTCCCTCCAGTTTGACAGCATCTATTGGTTTCATGTAATTATTCCATTAACTCAAATTTCTACTGAAATGGGTTAGTCACTCCTGGCTTCTCCTTTATGAGCAGTACCAGTTTAAAAATACCTCAGTAATAAACAACCAAGTTTAACCTCACTGCTGCAATAATGTATTGTGACCATACATTAGAAACTACTGGATAATGCATTTTACAGCACAAAGCAGCTTCACAATAAATTATGAAACAGCCCCATCGGACAACACATAAATGATGATTCTTCAGATGAATATGCCATTGATATTTTGCCATTGATTATTCTGCTTCATAGCACAATATACAGCCATAAATATTGCTCAAATGGCTAGCACCTGACAGGCTGTACAGTAATACTGTACCTTATCACTGTGTGGATGTAGGTGCAATCATAGCTTTCAACCACCTTTGAGCAGGGTCTGTGGAGGACAGGGTCTGGCCCCTGCTACAAGGTAGAGCAGACTCCAGCCACTGCACTTGACATCCAATGCATGTAGAGCTGAGGAGACTGATGTAGTGCAAGGACATCTACTGATCTTCCATCTACAGGGAGCTCTTGTTTTTACTACTATCCTGGATTTTTGTATTTTTGTTCTAGATTGTAAACTTCTCCTTCTAGATCTTAATTTTTTCCCCATTATTATTAGATAGAAGACATGGGGACCTCACCTGAGAACCAAAATATTAGTTAATATCTAGTAGAATGTGTCCTGTGTTGTTTCTCAAAGACGGAGAGAAGGAACATTGACTACAGTTCTGATTTTCTGTGAGAGTGGAGCCAGCTGGCTGCAACTGGTCAGGATTTGTCAAGTGTATTTTCTTCACAGTATAGCAGAAAAATGCATTGTAGAAGGTGAACGTATAATCATGGGTATTTTATCATCATGCAGTGTCTGGAAGAGTTGAGCACTGGAAACGTAACATGGGAGATTACTCTTGTCTGAATACTCTCTCCCCAAGGAAGAGCAAGCGACAATTGTTGGAAAGCGAGGTTCCATGTAATCTAGTACTGAACAACACCTTGGAATGTATTAGCCATTTCATAAAGAATGTACTAAAATATAGCCACAGCCCCAAAGGAATTGCGGTGAGAATAGCCTATACACAACATTACTGCTGTTGTCATTATCAATAACTGATGTGATTTTTTCACAGCAGGGCTGATTCAACCGCTCTGCCTCTTCAGAGAGAGGAAGGCAGGTATTGCTCCTTGCACTTGTCTTGGAGTTGTTGATGTAGACTCATTCATTCTAGATCAAAAAACCAGAAAAATAAAAAAGAATTGCTTTTAAGGGAAGTAACAAAGGTTTGTTGATTCATCCTGATCCCACACCCCTAATGGAGGAGGAGCTGTGGATCTTAAGAAGAGTTATCAAATTATCTTAACATCATTCTGGCTTTGTATTTTCTGCAATGCAAACAGGCTGGCCATGCTCTTCACCATTATATACATTCCGGGCTAATCTCATTGATATAGTTCTTTTCCTGCATGTGGATTAGAACACATAATTAGAAGCACTTGAGCTTGCAGAAGGACAGCCCAAATAGGCTGGTCAGTCTTATGTGAACAGGGATTGAGGTAGATGCGTGCTGAATGGAAAACCACTGTGGGACAAAGACCTTTGAAAGATGTTCTACAACTGCCCATTTTTCCTGACTCAGATCTAACGCAGTGCTCCAATTGTATGGTAATGGTGAATGCATATTGCTGTACAGATATGACCCTGTTATACACAACAGGCAAAGCTAAGGTCAAGGCAGCAAAATCCCTCGTGCTTTTATGGAATCATAGAATTGCCTAGGTTGGAAGGGACCTTTTAAAGACACCTAGTTCGTCAACCTAATACTGACAAAAACCATCACTAAGTATCTTAGATACCTCCAGGGATGGTGACACAGCCACTTCCCTGGGTAGCCCATTCCAATGCTTAATAACCCTTTCTGTGTAAAAATTTTTCCTAATATCCAATCTGAACCTCCCATGGTGCAACTTGAAGCTGTTTCCTCTTGCTCTATGACTTGTTACTTGGGGGAAGTGACTGATCATCACCTTACTACAACCTCCTTTCAGGTAGTTGTAGAGAGCAATAAGGTCTCCCCTCAGCCTCCTTCTCTCCAGGCTGAACAACCCTAGTTCTCTCAGCTGCTCCTTATAAGACTTGTTCTCCAGACCCCTCACCAGCTTTGTTGCCCTTCTCTGGACACGCTCCAGCACTTCAATGTCTTTTTTTGTGGTAAGGGGCCCAAAACTGGACACAGTACTTGAGTTGTGGCCTCACCAGTGCTGATCCGGTCCAATAGACTTGTGTATATCCAGGTGTTGGAGCAGGTCCATCACCATCTCCCATTGGATTACAGGGGCTTCATTCTGCTCCCCACCCCTATCTGCTAGTTCAGGGGCCTGGGTACTCATGGAACAACCGATTCTCCTACTAAAGACTGAAGCAAAGAAGTCATTAATTACCTCAGCCGCCTTCTCATCCTTCATCACTGTTACCAAAGGATGGAGATTCTCCTTTCTGCAGGAATACCCTTCTTGGCTATTCTGTGGTGATGAAATTTCTAGGTTTTGTAACAGGAAAACAAGCAAGAGGAATGGAAAGTAGTTTCTTCAGCTTCCTAGCATTAAAGCATGCCTGTCCCCAGTATGACTCTCCCTAGGTGCTGGCATGTTTTCCTTCTGGTGCAGCGTGCTCTGCATTATTAAAAAGCTTCTTGTTTGACCTCATCATTAGGTTTTTATTTTACTTTTTGATTGTAGTGACTAAATATAACAATAAATGATTTAAAGAGGAGACAGACATAAGCGTTAGAGAAAACAAACAGCCTCCCCCCTGCCAAAATGCTGAGTGGCGCAGCAGCAAATGGTTGAAAGAATCAGATTTAATTAGGGTTCCTTTCAGCACTGAAAATTCCATTTATGCACACTATTAAAATAATCTTCTGCATTAATACTAATTTACATCATCAAAATAGCACTTCATCTATTATTCATATGGCATTGTAATTTCTCCCGACTGAGAGGGTGAAGCGTGGTAAGACTCTTCTGCTAAATACTGCACAGATATTAAGATATCAGTAATGGCTTAGGGTTTTTTTCTACCACATTAGATATCCCACACAGTTTCGTTTGTGTAATGACCACTGAAAAGCCCATAATAATTATGACACTCTTTCTATGCCTCTTATGGCCAAAGAGTCTGCTTTTCATGAGCATTCCTGTAAAATAAATCTCCCTTTGCCTGCTGTCCAAATGCAACCTCCTTCAAGGGAGGATGCACTGGCTGTTCAAGAGAATAGCTCTTGAACAAGAGCAGAGAAAAATCTCATTCCTTCTCCAGTTTGAATGGTGATAGGGAGAGTTGATGTGCAGAGAGCAATACAGCTGGAATTCCATGCAACCTTGTCTTGGAGGTGATAAATTCTTGCTTTCTGTACAAAAACAAGTGACTGATGCTAGTTTGCAGCTTCCACTCTTTGTGCTGGGTTCTCTGTGTGGGATGTTAGTGTAGCTCCCTGTTCTCAACGGGCATCATGGCACACACCTGCTTCATGCTACACTATATGCCAGACTGGAGCCTCTGACTTTTAGAGGAGCAGGTGCTAATGGACATCATTATGTTTTTTTTTCTGATTTCTGAGCCTGCCTCTCATTATGCTAAAAAGACAGTCCAAAGCTTTCTTTAGACTGTTCTGGTGGTGTACATATATATATATATATTTATATATGTCTTTCAACAGTGTTGTTTTCATCTCATCCCTGGAGGTGTTCAAGGCCAGACTAGACAGGGCTTTGAGCAACCTGATCTAGTGGGAGGTGTCCCTGCCCACGGCAAGAGGCTTGGAACTTGATGATCTTTAAGGTCCCTTCCAACCTGAATCATTCTGTGATTCTATGCTTCTATGATCTACTTGAAATCATGGGTCCCTCAAATGTTTACTGGGCAGATCCTTTCTTCATCTACATGCTTCTGAAGTAAAGACAAAAACTTCTAGGTCACTGATTAAGGAGAAACCTCCCCCATAACTTAGTTATTCAGCTGAAAAGAGAGTAGGTAGAATTCATAGAGTCATAGAATAGTTTGGGCTGGAAGGAACCTTAAAAGGTCATGTAGTCCAACCCCTCTGCAAAGGGTGTTGGCTGCATTGAGCATCAGCTTGTGCCTCCTGCTCCAGTGGAGGGAAATTCAGATGTCCTAGCAGGACTTTCATTTTCTGTGGTGGAGTGTTCCTACTGATTAATACAAAGGAAGAAACAGTGGTATGCAAAGACTGCTGCTAATCACTGAATAACAAGCTGGAGGGAAGAAGGGAGGTCAGTGGGAAATAATTTTACTTTTGACAAAGAAAGGGGTCTGAACAGCAGTTTCACGTCTCGGTAGAGGATGAAAATAAAGACCTTGGCTTTGGGACTCAAGTGGCCTTTCTACTGCTTGTCGGTTTAGAGTCTGCAGCAAAGCACAGTATGACTCTGCAATGTTTAAAGAGCAATAATCATGTAGACTTGGAAATCAATATCTAAGACAAAGTCATTCCAACCTCAATAACCAGTAATCTTATAAAAGGGATTATTTTTTCCATGAGTTGAAAGGTCTTGCTTTATTACCCTTGTAGTTTTATTAATCTCTATAAAGCTGGGTTTTTTTGCACCTAGGTTGGTGTTTAATAATTACTGTTTGTCATATTCTTGGCTTTCTATATTATGCCCTGTGGAGCAGATGTAAAGTAAAGTGCAACTTAGCCTGACCGGTCATCATGAAGCTGCCCATGGGAAGGATATTTTGATAAAGACTTAAGTTTGGGGGCACCATAAACCTGTGGAAGCAGACTGAGTTTTCAATGCACTTAGAAAACCATTAACTAATGTGCGTTATGAATAGATTTCTGTCACTGATTTCTTGCTGCCACATGTGATCTTAATATAATAAAAGACCTGTGACAGAAGAAAAATTAAGCTTCAGAGTGGATTTATATGATTTAAATGAATATATGAAAAAAAAAAAAGAGCTATTTTTATGTCTCTGCATTATCTTCCACAGTGTGAGTTCTCTGAACTTCGTAAGTTCTTTGTTGACTTCCTGATGCATTACACTGCAACAATGATTAAACCAGGGTCCTCACGATAAGATGTTATGGATTGATTTATTGATAAATTGGTCTTTATAGACAAAACCTTGCCACATCAACAGAGAGCATAAGCAGGTAAAAGATGTGTGAAATGAGTTTAGATAAGCAGCTGGGTATTTGTAGCAGGAGATACAAAAATACCTTTTGCTCAAGGTCTCAGAAGATGCTTGTGGAAACCAGAAGTGATAAGTGGGAGAAGAGTTCCGAATTAGGTGGTAAAGATTGGTGAAGGAACTGGATTTTACAAGGTCTGATCATCTCGAAGCTGTAATGACTGGACAGAAGGGAGCTGTTTTGGAAGAGCAAAGCTGCCTTTAGCAAATGTCAATATCTATGACAGAGAAAGCTTGAACAGATGGTTAAGCTTTCCCTAGCCCGTTTTAAGAACTTTCAATGAGAAGCTGAAGGACCATGACCTCACATTATACACAAGATTCTCTGAGAAACTAAGGATTCTACTTTCCAGCCTTTCTAAAACTTTCAGCATCAGGTTGCTAATGTAAAATAGACCCAAACAGTGATACATATATATATACACACATACACATACACATATACATATACATATACATATACATATACATATACACACTGAAAGCAATAAAAATGACAAAATTTACAAGTCACTGTCTCATCAGGTGCTCTGATCATGACAAGGACACCCAAGTCATCATCTCAAGTGTTATTCAGGAAAATGCTGCATGATAATCCTCAAATGGCAGTTATGACTCTCAAATATGTTGCCATTTTCCTAGTGTAGCAGCTTTTAAAGCCAGAAGGAACTATACTAATTACCCAATGTGAAATGCATAGACCAAGCCATAGGACATGCTTTAACTGATTCCTTTTTCAAGCCCATTATATCTTCTTGAGCTGTAATGTAACTTTCAGAAAAACATCCAATATTGATTTAAAATTTTCCAGTGATAGAAAATCCATCATAGCTGTTGGTAAGTTGTTCTGATGGTTAATTACCTTGCCTGTTGAAAGTTCATAACTTATTTCTTGTCTGAGCTTGTCTAGACCAGTCTAGACCTTTCTGTGTGATTGCCAGGGAGATAGAGGAATGTTTAATTCACTTTTCAGTTCTCTGGGTGATAACTGGTGGGCAGCTTAAGTTACCCATGTGATCTTCCTACCATTTTGATACCCATCCTGAAGTATAAAGACTAGAACTTAAAGGAGTAATCCTACAGCTGTAATACCTTATTGAATGGAAAGGCTTTATAATTTCTGTTCATACTCTTAGAAATTCTCAAATTTCTATATCCAGGAATCATATTAGCCATTCTGAGTATTATACTCAGAAATGATGTTTTTTTTCCAAAGTCACTAATTTCCAAGAGAGAAGGGACTCATACGTGATTTGTTGTTCCTTTGCATATAAATTGGTAGTTGATAAAAGCATAATTTTTTGTGTGTCTTTATTAGGTAGCTCTGTCTCAGTGACCTCTCTATTCAGTATTGTCTCCTTAGAAGTCCAGCTAAATATACAAACTCTTTGCTATTACATGTCAAAGACTATCAGTCAACCAGTTGTAAAAAGTTCAACATCTACATATTAATTTTGCACCTTCCTAGTTCTTGTACAAGTTCTTTCTGGTGTGAAGTGAAATACCATAGTGATTTCTACTGGTTTGACATGATTGTCTTTTTCATGCAAGCCTGCAGTTTCAGGAAAAAACCCCACCCTATATTATTATTGCAAGATCTGTTCTTACACTTGAATTCTGATTTACATATTGCCATCTTAATGCCTTCTTAATCAATTCTCATGTTAGACAGGCTATTTGGGTTTTTGTGCAGGATAGATGTCAGATAGAAATTTAGTCCTTTAATTACCCACATTTTTCTTTCAAAATACCGGGTCATATGCATTTTATCCTAGTTCCTTGGAATTTTCCTCATATTCTAAAATATTTTAAAAATAAGTAGAACACCACCTGACCAAACGTCTTCTCTTTTAAGACGCTTGAAAGTAACAATTGTGGACAATGGACTAAAAGTATACTCTTTTCATAGCTAGCAGTCCAAAATCCACCAAATCCAAAAGTGGTTTTTCTTATTACTTATATAAAGAGCTCAATCATGCATAGCTTTTTAGCATAATAACTTTGGATTGTTAAATTAACATACATATCGTTCTTTAATGCCAAGGAGGATGGCTCATTATGGCATTAATAGCTCTTAATGGTCATGGTTTAATGATCAGGTGCTCTGCTGTATTTCTCTTGTGTTCCTAATACTATGTTCATCAGGAGTAGGCTGCCATTTGATGTACCTTCATACAGTAGTGATGTTAACAAGGAACTGTGGTTAATAGCAAGTTAATAGGTATTTCTGTGCTTTTTCATTGTTAAAGTACTTCTTATTTTATTGATCAATATGAATCAGAATGAAGTAATAAGGTTTTAAAAGGTAGGTGATGAATGTATAGTTTGCATGATGTAAGCTTTAATTCCTGAGAGAACAAGGGAAATAGAGGTCAGCTAGTCCAGGCACAAGCCTGAGTTTTTAACAGTGTGTATGTACTACCTGCTATGAGATGGGGATCAGATGCTCCAAACTGTTATATTTGTTTTTTACTTTAACAGATGCGTTCAATTATTTGTTTTCTCTTCAGTTGCTTGGTACCTTGAGGACAGTCATTGCCTGGTATCAGCAAAGACAGCTACATCCTTGATCAGAATAGGAGAAAAGTGAAACTGCTTGGGAGCTCACACACGATGTGACAGGGGATGTGTTTGCTGAAGAGAAATTAATAGGCACCTTTAGACAAATTCCTCTGACTGATTTAGACCAACTGAGCATTTGTCCTTGATTGTGTATTTACAAACTAATTTGTTTGTTCATTTGAGATTCTTTCTTTCTTTCTTTCTTTCTTTCTTTCTTTCTTTCTTTCTTTCTTTCTTTCTTTCTTTCTTTCTTTCTTTTCTTTCTTTCCTTCTTTCCTTCCTGTCTTTCTAATGATGTAATCTGGTCCAATCCACTGCTCAGACAGAGCCACCAAGGACTAGTTGCTCAGGATGGCAAAAGTCCAGATTGGTCTCCAAGGACTGAGACTCCACAACCACCTTGGACAACCTGTGCTAGTGCTTGGTCACTCTCACAATAAAAACATGTTTCCTGATATTCAGATGCACCGTCCTGTGTTTCAATTTGTGACCATTGCCCCTGGGTCTGTGCCCTAGAGCCTGGACTCATTCTTTTTGCACCCTCCCTTCAACTATTTATATACATTAATAAGAATCCTTCTCCAGGTTAAATAGTCACAGCTTTCTCCGCTTCTCCATTCTCCTTTGTCTTTTGCCTCCTTCTTTAATCCAAATATCAAAAGGACTTAAGCATAATGAATTATCCCATGTTATGGAATAGGTCAGTTATGGTGACTAGAGTTACAGCTGTCATGAATAAATTGTAAAATAATATTACAGAGCCGTTAGCAACTTGTGAATTCAAGATACGACACTGTTATTCCAGGTGAAAAAGGATGCATTTTCCCATCTGTTCTTTCAGTCCCAGTAGTTAAACAGATTAATTCCTGGCATGATTTCAGCACATTAGGGATTGACTTGCATGATTTTTTGGGGGTGATGTGTCTGTTATTGAAAGACTGCCATGAAGCGTATAGTATTTTTGAAATAAAAAGCACTAACCTATAAACCCTAGAGAGCATATTCCGAATCTGCCTTAATTTACTAGACCTTCACTGTCTGAAGCATGTCCTTGATGGGCATTTACCAGTGTTACAAAATCACCAGAAGATGATCTGTTGCAGTGCTTGGAACCTCCTGAGGGCTGTAACAAGGCAGAGGGCTGCCAGTCAGGTTACGGCACAGACGTTTTGTTTTCTCATGGTTGCTGTCTTCTACTATGTGAATTTAACTGAGGAACACACAAAGAATAAGCAACATCTCCAGGCTATGCAAAGACACGTTTGAATCATACCTGTTTAAACAGAGGGACTGTCACAACATTCTGAGGAATTCTGGCACTAGTTATCCTGTGCCCTGGCTAATATTGTCTCACCAAAGCTGGGACCCAGGCTATGCAGCCTAGTGGAGAATTACACTTCTGACTTCTGGATTTGCATTGGTGGGGTGAAGGATTTACCACTGGTTCTGTTTTTGCAGATTCCCTTTGGAACGCTGTCTCTGGATACCTTGGTTCTTGCAAGCACTCAAACCCATACAGCTATAGTGGTTAAAGTAGAGGATGTATGTACTGATGCAATTCATAATTTGCATAGCAACAATGTAGGAAATTAAGATATCCTTCTATGACTATGTATATTTATTCACCTTAAAGGAATTAGCTCTGTTTCAACCCACTTTCTCAGCTCTCCCAATTGTAATGAAATCCTTCAGCAAGATGCTAGTATTCAGAATCGCTTTCATTGATTGGGGTCTTGATCTTGTTTGTCTTTGGAGACAAACATTTCCCTAGATACTAATTTTCATAGAATCATAAAATCATTCATGTTGGAAAAGACCCTTGGGATCATTGAGTCCAACCATCAGCCCTACAAAGTTCTCCCCTAAACCGTATTCCCCACCACCATACCTAAACAACTCTGAAACACATTCAGGGATGGGGACTCAACCACCCCCCTGGGCAGCCTATTCCAGTGTCTGACCACTCCTTCTGTGAAAAACAGGTGCAGCAATGTCATTGCCAAAAGGAATTTTGCCAGCCCTTCTAAAATAAGCAAGTTGGAACTAAATCAGTACCAAGATGAGAGACCCCTGACTCGGCAAGCAGTACTTCGTCTTTTCAAGCAATTTAGTTTGGCTCTTCCAACACAAAGTAATTAGACATCATGGTTGTGGTTTTTTTAATTAATAGCTATCGGAAAATAATCATGCTCAATTCCTTATTCTCTTTATTTTGTGTTCGTTTTCATAGAAGGGAGTCTTTTTATTTTCAGGAAAATTAAGAGATACTTCAGTATCCCCAGTTCAAGGAGTATGTTAGCTGTTACTGTCCCTATGATGCTGAAGTGGAGTTTTATGTCTAGAGCAACTGTTATGCACTAGCTCTTATTTACTGCTTATGAATGCCTCGCTCTGAAGACAAAGGGAAATTACAGGCAGAGAGTTGACTTCAGCTTGAACCCAAATGAAAACATGGTTTAAAGACATACATTTTCCTGTGCTGAAGCAGAACTGAATTGGTCAGTACAGAATCTTTTTTGAAACAGAATAATTTTGCTTTTCCTCCTCCCCTACTCCCCCTT
>VXBJ01004449.1:824238-848739 GCA_013400055.1 Nycticryphes semicollaris
TTTTCCCCCTGAAATGGAGCTAAAGCCAAACTGTTCCTTTGAAAAATGTTGAATTTAAATGTATACTAAACCAGAGCAGTTCAGGTCATGCTTGAAACAAGATAAGAGTTGAATAAAAAAGTTTCCTTATGTGACTCCCTGCTAACAAGTAAAAAGGCCTCCAGAAGGCAAAGTCCTGAAAGATATAGGTGCATGCCTGCTCTGCAAAAGCAATCACAAATAAGATGGATTTTATTTGCTTATGTTTTATGTGCTAGAATCATAATTCCTTGTGCAGAGAGTCTCCCTTTAGTATCCTTATGCCAGTGACTTGCCACCTCTCTGCAAGTTAAATAGAGTCAACTCATGTATGGAAAGCCTTGTTGAAAGCCTGCTCAAGTGACACTGTTCATTGACATCTCTGATGTTTGGATCAGGCTCTGTAGTGCAAGAGCATCCAAATTCTCCTGAAGGGTTTGGGTTGACTCGGTGGATTCACAGGCCCCAATGGCAGCACAGTTTGCCTTCCCACTGATCTTATCCCAAAAAACTTAAAACATTGTCCTCAAACCAAAGGTTTAGATACTTAAGCATCACAGCAATAGAGAGTATCACATACTTCTCTTATTGTAGCTACTCCTGGGGAAACGTTGCTAATAGGATTTAACAGTCTGTTGCTCAAGGAAGCCAGTGGCATTTAAAAAACCCCTTCATTCCTCTTCTTTGTTGAAAGCTGCCAGATTGAAGTTTACTCGGTAAATATGCAGAGACTTAAAATTACCTTTCTGTTAACATGGCCTGAAATGGGAAAAATCCCCTTCTGTCTAATGTAATTTAGTGCCAGTATCAAGAGTGTCAATAGAAAAGAGTCATCAATATGACATGCACATGGAAAAGACTTAATTTCTCTGTGTTCCCAGGTGGTCATGGTGCAGATACAGTGGTTGCTTGCATCCCATAATTAAGCCCCAACAGCTTTGCAATTGCATTATCTGTTACATACATTATCCTCAAATCGTCTCCGTTCCAATGATGAGTCTGACTGATAGGCTGTGCCACTAAACAGCTGACATGAGGATGATGATGCAGCAGTAGCAAAATGAACCTTTTCAGGCAGGCACTGGGTTGATACACAACCTTATAACAGCATCCAGGTGGGATAGGATGACACAGGTAGAGGTTTTGAGGGAGCTGGAAACACTCTCCCCTTTAGGCTCTCTCTCCAGCACAGTTTCTGCTGGTTTTATAACTGTGGATTTCTAAACCTAACTTCCCTCCCTCCTTTCCTCCCTCCTTCCTCCCTCTCTCCCTCTGTGTTTAGATAACAATATTTAACTTTTTATAGCACTGCAGTGGCAGGGATAAACTGTGACAATTGCTGCTGAAAACTGAGAGAAAGCACAATACAACCCCATTCAACAGAAGATGGCTGTTGGCTCCCGGCTCAACAATATGTCACGTTAAACCCTCTTGCCACTCTCTTCAGAGCTCTTCTTCAGAGCTCTTCCCTTCCCTCCTTCTCCCCCACTGCTCGATGCTGAGTCCTCCTCAACCCAATGACCACTCTCACTCTGCCAATGCTTCCAGCTTTGTCAAGTCGTTGATCAAGGGCTCCCACTGTTGCCCATGAGTCTACCACATAGATCTCTCTATATAAATGGCCCAGCTTCCACCCACATCTTTAAGACTTCTTTGTGCTGTATTACTTACAATGAAATGAATATACTCTGCCCAAGCAAAGGCTTCAAAGACTGACAAAGCAGACGATCTTCTAACTGAGATATTAGGTGTTGCAAGTATTTAGTATTTGGTAGCAAATATACCTCATTAAAATTCGCCAGAGTGAGAAGTCTTATCCTATTCATATTTGATGGGAAGTTAGTCCAAAAACTTGGCGTACTGTACTGCTGCCTGCTCTCAAAAGTAAGCTAAAACTGGCTGTGTGCCTGGTTCTCTTTCTCTCCTTTAAACTACATCCATCCTAGATCATAAGCTGCTGGGCATAAAATGCCCCCCATCCTGAAGCAAACAAAAATTTGGCGTAACTTTAAAGAAACAATCATCTTTTATACAAATGGTATCCCATAATGCTTTACTGGTTTAAGGGAAGCTAACTGTTATTAAAAAAACATAAGTAAAAGATAGGGCAATCTAGAGTAGTGGTGGAAAGTGTTTGTAGCTAAGGTTTGAAATGAGAGCTCACACTGTACATGTGGAAGATGTCTGTACAGAACCGGAGTCCAGGTTGCTGCAGTGAAAAGAGCTGTTGTGTTCCAGAAGTCAAAACTGTAGTCAGGAGGAAAGGCTCTGAGTGAAAAGGTTGCGGGGCAAGTGGATGAATGATTTTAAATTCAAAAAAGAATTGATTGAGATGGAAATGTCCGGTTACAGGAGAAGCTACTGTGAGGAGGTTAGGAAAACACCATCTACGGCAACTTTCTGAGAGAGGGACAGTTTTGGTCTTCACTGTACAATATGGAGAGTCGCAATGAAATTAAGAACCAAAAAGGAAGCTCAAATAAGATTGCATATTTGAGGAAAATGTATAAAAGCCAATGATAGATTTTGAGACCTGAAAGCTGGGAAAGAAACAGGATTAAAAGTTATGGAGTAAGAGTAGACACTGCAATCACCACAGTAATTCTGGATGGTATGGAATTAGTCTGTCTAAAGACTTTTTGTGCACATAGTTCAGACAAAGTCAACACAGTTGCCCATTGACAAAAGCCCATCTATGTGACAGTTACAAGGACAGGTGGGCTTTTTTTCTCGTTTTTCATCTAGCTTTTCCGTGCTGCCTTTAGGCCCAATCTAAAACAATGAGAAGTCAAATTGAGCCTTCCTACCAGTTCAACAGATTTTTAGGTCATACCTTCAAAGTCATTAAAAAGGGATTTGGGATCCCCTCTGTTGTTAGTTCAGGGGACAAGACTGAGAGAAGGGCAGATTTCTTACTGTGTCCCCAAGGTCAGACTGCAAGACGCTTGCTCAAATGGAGCTTAAGTGACCCAGTGCCAGGACTTTGTTTCTGTGGTAGTTTGTTGTTGTGTTTTTTTAATTTTTTTTATTTTTTTATTGTTGTTGTTGTTGGGGTTTTTTTCTTTGTGGGTTAAAAGGAGCTGCAGGAAACTTAGGAGAAGTCATTAAAAAGGAAATGACTCATCCAACAGGGTAGTAAGGGATTTAATTAGAACCCAAAATGAGTAATTCTTGTTGGTCCACAGCAGTGTGGAGCAGGTGCCAAGCATGACGAGCACTTTCTGAGGATGGAAAGCCTTGTCTGTTAGCACAGAACAAGGAATGGTGGTGGAGGGTGCCAAATATCTGGTGATAACTCTATACAGGGAATATATAAGGGGAGGCAGAGACATGCCATCAATAAGTGCTACAGCTCACCATGTCTGCCATAATCCCTGGAGCAGAAACTTACTGTGAAAGTCCCAGCATGCAGTGTACAACGGGCTTCTGCTCCAGGGCTTGTCATTTATTACCTTTCACTGTGGCAACCAGGTGAGAAAAAAAGAAAATTTTTGAAGAGAGAAGTGGAAAATTTAGAGAACTGGAATGTCTGGAAAATAACAGTTCAAAGACATTTAATGAACTATGATTAAATATTTCATGTTTCAATTAGGGTCTAGCTGAGAGTGAGTTCAGGTCCACACAAAAGCTATCAGTGACTTCAGTTCCGACGCCTACTTTAATGTTTAGATTTTATCTGTAACATCTATGGTGTAAGAAAGTGTCACAGTGGTGTCTAGTCTGGAAGTTTGCTAACTTTGTTTTGTGTATTGGTGTTACAGGAGACTGACGGATGGTTATGTGGTACCCTTCAGGCACTCCTTCTTGGTGTGAAGAAAAGGGCTCCCAGGGTTTGCTCACACCAGGTCCTTCCTGACCCCTGAAGCAAGAAATGCATGAGTATGGTAGAAACAGCAGGTTAATGTCCTAATAAAAAACACAGTGATCAGATGCAGAGCAGCTCAATGGGGAGCCCGAACAATCATTTCTTCAGGAAGAGAAAGATACAGTTCTGTAAACATAAACACACTTATGGTCCACTTAACTCTTGCTATTATGAGAGGAATGAATAGCTCCCCATTTCATACAGCTTTGTTAACGGCATGTTTACAGCAGGGACAAATTGAGGCCTGTTGGATTCAGATGTTTTTTCTTTGTTCATCCTCCTGCCATGGTGCTAAGGTGTGTTCAATGACTGCTTTATTTCCATTACAGAGTTGATCAGGCTTTCACTTCCTTAATCAGCTGCCACCAGTTAAAATGAAATATTTGCAGATATCATGTCTTTTAAAATTTAGTCCTGTTCAGTTTGCAATCTCTTCTTTTCCAAAAAGCTATACTTTCAAAAATTACATATTTGAAAGTAGAAGATATAAAGTGATCGTAAAAGGAAAGTGATTTAAAGATTTCAGTGTAATTTAATGTAATTCCAAACAATATTCTGTATCATTTTACCTATAATAGCTTTTCTTTGATGATGGAAAGTTTTCTGTAACTCTACCCTACTCTCTGGCAATTATTCATATCCTAGTTGAAAGGTTTTACATTCCTATAACCATAATCTTTTATATTAATGATTTGCACATCAGCTACCCAGTAATATTTTATAGAGATATCTTTCTCATTCTGCAAAATTCCTTCCTGCCTTTTATAACTATTCAGAAATCAAAGAGCAGAAAATGTGCCATTTGGAATGGAACTTGTTGATACCCCTTGCTCACTAGAAATTGTCATCTGGAAGTTTCCCAAAACCGACAACAGTCTTCATTTCATAAACCTGCATTCACTTTAACCACAAAGATACTGAAATCAGGATACAGCTAATTTTTCTGTGGAGTCAAAAGATTGCAGACATAGACTGTTGGATAGTTAGTCGTTCATGAATATTTTTAAGCTAGTTGGAAGTCATTTGGGGCACCTACACTAATAAGAAGGACAAAAGGCAAAAAAAGGCCACCTGCTTTGGTTGTTGTCACTAATGAGAAGTTTTTTTTCTCTTTCCAAAGGACTTTGCACTGATCAAAAAAACAGAATTAAAGAGAACTAATCTATTTCAGCTTCTTATAAACCACTGGCTTTACATAACCTCAAAATCTGTCAGGCAGAGTGCACATTGCGTGTAGAATTTTTTTTGGTGATAATCTTATCACTGTTGTAGAGGACAACAGCATACAGTGTTTAGAGATGTTCCATCCATGGTGGGTTTGAAGCTCTTGTTAGAGGAGCCATTTATTTCTCCTGCCTGAGGGGATTTTAGTCTAAATGTGGAGACCACCTTGTTATTGATCTCATGAAATTATTTATATTCTGAAAGAATGAGTATTTGGGACAGAGGTTAAGCTTCATACAACTTGAAGTTTTGTGTCCTTTATCGGGTTATGTTGGTAAGCCCTGTCTAGAAATGCTCGGAGAATACCACAAGTTCCTCTAAACATGATACATCAAAATTATTAATTATATGAGTCTGTATCTTAGGAGATTAGTCAAACTGGATGAAAAACCGAATCCTAAGACGTCAAGGGGTTGCTGTTGAAGTAATAACCTCATAGTGTAAACAAATTATAATCACTTGTATTGAAAATAAAGTAACATCCTTCCTGTAAATAGCAGCTCATTTTTTCAGTCCCTCATACTCAGTGGATGACAAATTCATGCGACAATTGTAGCAATTCTGTCAAACAATAATTCAAGTTGGCTTTATCTTTCAGGACAAAAATGGATATAAAATATGCAACTGCAAATTGGAGTCAGATCAATTTACTAAGGGAAAAGAACAGGACAACATATTGCTTCTAGAGGAGTCCTAACCTAATTTTTCCCCATTCACATTTGTATTCTTGGAAAAGTGATTCAAATTTTAAGATAATCAATTAAAGACTCAGAGTAAATTCCAGTTATTGATATTCCTCGTAGCTGAGAACATATCATCTTTCTCTTACCATGCTTCTAATCTCACAGGCTGAGTTTTCTTCCCTTCCAGTACCACAGCTGGATGCAGCATAACTGTAATTTCTGATTTAATCATGCACTGTGGTATTCCAAGGAGCTAAACTTATGCTTGGGGATACTGTACCAGCTACAGGCTCACAAATTCCAACACTACAATATCCAAAGGAACCACTGTATTCAGATAGTCTGCCCTGTTGCATAGTACACACCTGGGGATCTCCCTGATTTAATCTATGTTAGAACAAGAGGATATAGTTTCCAGTTCACTGTGATTTGGCTCTAAGTGTTGTACAATTCTCTGCAATTGTATTCCAGTCTTTCTGTACTAAAATTGTGGGTCTCAGTCTAGCTTGGTTATCCAACTACAGACGTTTTCTATAACTTTCGTCTACAAGAGCTCATGAGCTCCTACCAATCTCTACTGGTACAAAAAAAAAATGGTACTGAACTGGAGAAAAAGAATATATGAAATATTAGTCATTCAGTATTTATTCCAATATTGCAAGTAAAGTATTGTGACTAATTGAAGAAATCTCAAATATGAATTTTACTGGGTGTTCATAAACTTCTTAATTCACAATTTTTAAGGCTAAAAATGACAGTTATGATTACCTAATTTGCCCATTTCCTTAAATACTGTGAATTGCAATTAAGTGATTTGTACGCACATACATTTGTCTAACAGCATTTCTGTTCAAGATATCCATTCTTGAGTGAAGAAGGTGCAGAAGAGAGCCATCTGGATCCTGGGAAAAGAGAAAAGTAAAGCAGAACTCCCACATCCCGTAGCATGAGGGCCTGGAAGCGGTTATGTGAGAAGAAAATAAAAACACAAAGTTATTTACTCCAAACATATTGCTTTCAAGACTGAGGTTGTTATCGGCAAAGTCAGTCATGTTATTCCTTGTAGATGTTCTGCTTAGGTTTTACAACTTGTCCCATTCTAATGAAAAATAAAAGGATAATGCTCATGCATTGATCTAAAATTTGTGCTGCTCTAAAATTTTGGCATCTTAGTTTTCAGCAGTTTTTTTCTGTCAATGGAGCACCCTATTGTTTCCAAAGGACAAAAGCTAAAATGCAATGGAAGCAGTAGGTGGACAAGCATCCTCCTCCTTCTACTTTTTTGCAAGTCAGTCTTCTATTACAGTTTGAAACTGACAAGGATGGTAGAATTGGAAAAAGTGACAGATATTTATCACCGTTAAGGAAGATGAGAAGTACATAGGTCCTCAAGAGCTGGGTTGTGCTTCAATGGCCAGGCTGTACTTCCTGAACAGAGTAAATATGATATGAACCGCAATCTTATTTTATGCCAGAAAAGGGGAAAAAGTTTGGGCTCTCTATTGCCCAGCTGAATATCAAACCACATATTTGATCTTTCCAATGCATATTAAAATTTTAAAGGGAAATAAAGATTTTTAGCATCCTTTAAAAAAAGAGCATCTCTGAAGACTCAGGCTGGAAAGTCTTCAGCTTTGATGCTGTGCCAGCTAGCAAACAGGGGATGTTATTTTCATTTATGATGAGCTTATCATTTTAAACTACAATGACAACAATATCAGATTAAAAGTTCATACAATACTAACTCTTGCTTTCAGGTCTTGATTGCATCTCATAATGCTCAAAAGCATAAAACTCCGAAAAATATAATCAGGGTTTTCAAAATTTGTAAAAGGCCATAAAACTGTCCGTTCAAATTCCCCATAAATCGTGGGCCGCCTGGGATGAATCTTTGATGCTTGATGCTGTATGTTCATCTCTGTCCCTTGTGAGCTTGGAATACGTATTCTGTTCTGGTTTTCAGTCCAGGAAAAACATTTGCTCAGTGGTCTGAAACATATGGAACTATTCTATGGATTTAGGTTGAAATACCACTGAAACATCGTGTGTAGACCTCCTCTTGTTAGTTGTACAAATGCTGTATGTACATTATACCTTAGAAAAAAACATGAGAGGGTATTTATGCTGAGTTGGTCCTTTGGTGCTCCACGTCGCAGGACAGTTCTAGGAAGGCGCTGTCCAGCCACCGACCAGAATGGGTGAACCATCAAGAGCTTGCATATTAAATGGAAGTCAAGACACAAGAGGTGGTTATAACACAGAAGCAGGAGGAGCATTACAGAAATTTGTTTCTGCCCCTGGAGCCACAGATCAGTCTTGGCCTTTGCATTTTGGGTGTACTGGTTGTAGGTTCTCTCTGGAAATCTCTATTATCCCATTTCTGGAATCAGCTTATTTGTTGAATAAGCATAGGTTCCGGAATTTCAAAGTTGTATGGAAATAGAACCAAACCACCACCAACACCACCACCAAGAAGAATAAAACACAGCAAATGCTTACAAACTTCTCACAGCTGAGAAGAATGGTGTGGGAGGGAGTGTATTTATATAGGAATTGTGTGTTGAAGGAAAGTGGTCTTAAATGATCTTTGCAACAATCCTCTGAGAAATACACAGTGTTAGAGCATCCCAAGGGTTTCTGCTGTATTGCTGTCTAAGCTGTTTGTGATGGGACAGATTCTGTGTGCCTGGTTCCTCTCCCCAGCAGTACATGAAGCACTCCACTGGTGGCTGTGGCATTGCACCAGTTATTGTTTGTGTAAATAACATGAAAATCTATCTACCCTTAATAAGTTTAAGGTGATAAACCAATAAATACAAACAAGAAACACTTTCGCAGCAGAATTTTTATTTTCCTTATCCAACCACCTATGGTAAAACCGGGTGGAACTCTTGTCACTAATTGCCTTTAATTGCAGACCAAACTTACCTCCAGCTGGGAGTGCTGCAGGGGCCAACAAACCTTTACAAGTCTCATTAGAGAAAGTCTGATAGAGCACACTCCATGGTCGTGGTGTTGAGTAGGAGATTGGATAAACAAGGGGTATCTGGGATCCATGAAGAGATCTTTCAACCTATCAAGTTATGACATAGCTTTTACTGAGGTAAGACTCAGGGTACATTCCTGGAGAAGCTGCTGGGGAGTCTAAGCTAGTCATGAAAGGGAAGGTCTCTGGAGATCCTGTGGAAGAGCTAGAACTCCTCTGAAATACTCAGTAATGCTGTTACCAGAAAGCCATTCCAACTACACCAAACAGGGATGGACAGGGAGAAAAAGTGGGACAGAATCAGTCATAAGGCTTTTGGGATTGTTTGATGGATTTGTGAAATACTTGATAGCGTAGCACCCAGATGCTCTGCTTTTGACACAAAAAGGAGCCTTTCAAAGGAATGAATGACAAGCCTGTATATTTCCAAGCTCATAACTATTAACATAAGCTGGAGTGAGGCAGTGGAGGTCCTGATTGTCATCCTATATTTTCTGCTCTTGTTGCGTACATTGTCTCAAACACCCCTTTGAAATTCAGGTACTGTGATGAGGGAAGGGAAGGAGGAAAATGAAGGCCAGGCTGTAAAACAAAAAATAAGCTTCACAATGTGTCAAGGACCCCTTGGTTTTCTTTTCCCTAGTCTTTTGCAAACTAGCCTTTTATAAATTTTTCTCAAAGGAACATATGAAAGAGATGCATCTTGGAATATCAGCTTGGATAGAGCAGTAAATTGCAACTTCATACACATTTACAGCGAATTTCCTAACCACCAGGCAATTAGTTATTTGGTAATGTTTCCCTTTTGTCTCACTTGTATCCTGATATGATATGTTGTGTTTACTCATTGGCTCTCAGTTGAGACCTGGGAAATTTTATTGAATAGTTACTGTGCAAAGCATGTAATTGAGAGAATCCTGACCAGGTCCTGCACATCCATTTAAAAGTGTCAAACACTCCTTCCATCCTCCCCTGTACACTGTTGTGTTGTTCTTCAAATTTGCTCTCTTTTGAAAAGTAAGGAGTTAATTTATTTGTCTCTCCTTTTATCAGACAGAAGGAGTATCTGGGATTCTGTATCCTGAATCTGGTGACTGATTGCAAGTTTTCCAGTAAATCTCAGCTTACCTGAAAGCACAGTCTTGTAATACCACTATTTGTGAGTAATAATTAAAAGAAGTTTCATTTTGATAACCATATTCGTGAAAGCAAAATAGAATTTATGAATAAAGCAGGATGTTTTTCCAGAAAGCCAGACACATGTATTGCATTCATTATTTGATACTTGCTCATCTGAAAGTTTCATTACATAGACATGAAAGTATATAATTTATAAACAGAGTAAGAGCAAACAGAGTAATGGAGAAATATAACCATTTATTTGAAGGATAACAAGAGCAAAAAAAAAGCATCTTATCATCAGGTAACACACTGATGAGGAAGGATATGAGCTCTTTAGCCCATACATGCAACCTTAGAGACAGAATGCCTTTTATGGCTGGCTGCCTTCAGATATTGTCTCACAAGTTAAAATAAAGAAGGGAAAGTGGATATTTTTTTCTTTCCATACACAAAATTGTTTGCTAGAAATAAGCTCTGCAGGCAAGAGTCCAGTTAATGTTCTATTAAATGATAACTACTTTGAATAAGTAAACATAAGTTGATCTCCCTCCATTAGTTGTTGGTACAGAAACTTTGAAATCACCTGCTATATTTTCTAAGCTGTGGGTACAATTCTAGCTGGTTAGAGGGATTTTGCTCCTCATTTGTCTTTTCAGTCTGCTCTCTGTCTTCCATGACTTTGCAAATTTTACCTGCTGTTCTCAGAAGCAAAAATGCATAATAAAGCTTAATACCTTGCAGCAAGTTATTAGAAGATTTAAATTCTGGAAGCTGATATATCAGCACCAGGTGAGAAAGTGAACAAAGAGCGTCTGGATTAAGTGATAATATTAAAAAAAATTAAAAATAAATCTTAAAAATTAACCAGGTGATTATGTGACTATTAGATAATGCAATCAATCTCCAGTAAAGCCTCTGCAGTGTGCTGACATAGGTTCTATAGCCTCAGGTTAGCCTTGGTTTGTTGCAGATCCATCTGGCTAGCAAGTTTGCTAGCTCAAATCATAAATCATTAAAAAGATATTCTGTTATTCCAGGCACTGATGCTCCAGTTTGTTGATGCTCGTCTCATTCAGGGGCACAGCACAGCTAAACAGGTCATTGTTTGACTTATGCAGCATTTCTAAGAGAGGTTGGTAAAATGTTCAGAATCGCTAATGACCATTATGTGTCCACTGGCAATGACCTTTCTGTGAGACACTGAGATTTACCACTAGGAGAAGCTGGAAGCTCTGTTGTTGCTAGGCAGATGTTATGGATGAAGGTAGTGCTAGCCGTTAGTCAAGCAAGCAATGTTCAGGATGGCCATATCCCTGATATTCTATCTTTTCCACCCGTTCTTGGTACACATTGCAGATGTGTGTGCTGGAATTTCCTGGGCGCATACTGTATTCTTGCATCCCTCCTTCTTTGTCAAGGACTTGTGCTCTCCATTGTAGTGATCCCTGTACTCCCTACCACCAATGATGGTCCAACATGCCCCTCATAGAAAACTCCTTATGGGTATGAAGGAATAGAAGTGGAGCAAGGGAATAAGCAACAACGGTACTGTAACAGCATCATAAAAAGCAGTTGTGAATTTATCAGACCTCTGACCAGTGTTCATTACCAGAGAACCCTGCTACCAAATTTTCATGCTGTGCTGGATGGTCATCAAGACAGCTTTGGTCCTGGGGTGGAAGATGAGGGAAGTGAGTACACACACTGTCATGTACATTGACCTTTACAATGTTCCTACCTGGTTTGCTAGATTTTTTCTTCTAATTGTTGATGTTAATTGATGCTTTTTCTACAGATCGTTCAATGAGCTCTTGTTTGGTGTTAACAGCTGGCTATGTTGGGGACTTGGAGGGATGAGATGGAAATGTCAGGGTTACACATGTGTCAGAAGGGTCTCATGTCCTAAAAATGGGTCTAGCCAAATAAAGGTCTCTACCTCCATTGGCCCACCTAATGAAAAGGGTGTCATGGTGAGCTCTTCAATATGGCTGAGCTGTAGAAGGCAGCAGAAAAATCTTGCATGTAAATCAGTAACGGGTGGTTTCCTATATAAGGGGAATGGAGGGACCTTCAGCCATGCTGTATTTGAAGAAACCAGTGAGTGACTAATGGGTGAGTAACTGTGCATGCTGACTTAATTGCAGTGCCTGAACTTGTGCATGTTGAGTCCTCCTGGAGACCTTAAATGTGTATTTTCAGCTTTCAACCTACTTCTGAGCCTCATGTTTGATTGTTCAGATCCTCCCCCCACCTCTAGTCCTCTAAAGCGCTCATGCAAATAGCACACTTCTCTAGCAAACACCCTGGCCACAGGAGAGGCAGGCTTTGCTAAATCTGTAAAATCTCCCTCTGTAAAATCCAGTGTAAGTTACTTTGTCAAGCTGCCTTCTCCTTCTGCCTTTATTTCAAATACATCGCACCACATACAGCACAGCTTCTTTTTGCATGGTATCTCTGGGGCAACCTCAAGTTGCTGTCCAGAGATAAAGAATGAAGGGTGCCTCAAAGAGAGCAATCATCGCACCAAGCACGTGCCAGGGGCTGCAGAGGATATCTGAAAATAAATGGGACAAGCAAATGTGTGACTGCAACACTGCATACATGCTGCAAGTGTGGGACATCAGCCAGAGCTGAAATACCCCAACTCAGAGAGGTAGTGCTGTCCTCTTGAGTACTTCAGAAGGCTGCTTTTCTCTTGGTTCATGTTTTTTAACGGTAAATCACAGTATATAAAGCTGACTCGGCCATTAAATAAAGAGTCAGGTAATCTGGCTATTCACTTGGAAGGAAACTTCCTTATTAATTAACATAAATAAAGCCTTTGGGGCTTGTAGGTGTCAGAGCCAAGGCACAAGGGAGAAAGTGATGAAGGCTGGCAACTGTGGATGGCAAAATGGGAGGATCATTAAAAGGGTTGGAAATGGACCTGTCACATATAGTTTTGCTGGTAATTTGATTATTAAAAGAATTAAAATTTGATGATCTTAGAGAATAAATGGCTTGTTTTACAGAGCTGGAAGGGAAATGCAACATGGAGTGAAGGGAGCTGCAGACTCCAGTATATCATATTCATCTTTTTGTCAGAAAACTGGAGGAAAAGCTCTCCTACTGGTAATTACAGGAATGCTCACTAGGCTTCATCTTTGGAAGAAGAAAATTCTCTTATCAAAGGTTCATTTTTTTCTCGTTCTTCCTCCATCATACCACTTCTGTATCATAAAAGTAAGATCTGGGGCTAGTTCAAGCACCAGTGAAATCCCTTGTCCAGGCATAGGACCAGTGACGTTTTCTTGGGGAAAAAAAGTTACAGAGGAGGTTATAGAGACTGACTCCTCAGTGGTAAAGGGCAGTGCAGGCTCTGGGTGCAACTGAAGCAATGGAAGGAAAAAAGCGATTGTCCCACTTTGGTTCCTCACTCAGCACCATTGGCCTCTCCTCTCCACTTGAAAAGTGATGGTGATGTACACAACCAGGATCTGGGTGGGATACATACACTCCAGAATGGGACACCCTGTTTGGATGATACCAACCTGCAACAGCAGCTGTGATCAAGAAGGATATTTGTCAATTCCTCCTGCAGCTGCAGTGTTGTAATGACAGGAGAAGCAGATCCTCTGAGGACTTTTGTTCCTGTGTAACCCTCCCAGTGTGAATATCTGACGTGGTTGTTTTTTATGGGGATCTGGGAGACTTCATGAACAGAGCAAGGTGCTATCATGACCTTCAAAAAGCACGTGAAGAACTTAGCCTAAATTGACCTTGTTGTGCTTGTAAATATTGCCTGAAGATTTATGAGTCCCAGCTGGGATGGAAGGCAGCATTTTCTTCTCCTTGAAAAAAGTATCACCCAGGGCTCTGGATTGACTCAAAAAGCAAACCAGACAGAAGAGATAATGCAGCTAAGTATGGTCAGCCTTAGTAGCTTGATAAAAAAAAAAATCCATGAAGAAGGGCTCCAATTCATAGGTGTCTGAGAGTTTCCAGGCTCTGTCTCATCTGGCTTTGGAAGAAATTCAATTCAAGGACAAAACCGGCACAATGTGCTTGGGAGGTTACCCAGAACCAAACAGCCTGGTGCCAGCAGGAGTACTAGTACCGAGGCATGGCAGTCAAGTATCAGGCTAAGCTGAGACACAAGTGCATGTGAGGATCAGACAAGAGTTGGCATGGCTTCCCTTTTACGCTTTTCCCTTCACTCCTTTGTTTTCATCAAAAGAACCCAAGGGAATAATTTTAAAGAAATAAAAATTTCTTGACCTAAAATCCTGAAGTGGATTGATTTTTTTCTTGCCTTGAGAGAGATTGCTGGTGCTAGCAAGTGACTCATTAAACCAAAGACTTCCCTCTAAGACATGTCTGTGCATGTGAGAGGAATAAAGGGGAATTTTCCTAGAAAAAAAGTCACTTGACTTTTTCACTTGAAGTATTTTACATTTCTTTTCTTTCATTTTTTTTTTGATGTATTTCAAACTGTTTGAAGGGACTGCTGCACAGCAGCCGCTATGGGAGAAATTAGTCTTTTTTCAGTCATCAGTTACCTATTTAATATTTTAACAGTGGAAAGAACTTGTCTTTTAGTGAGAAACTTAGGCTATTTTTTTGTTAAGGTTTTTTTCTTAAGCCTGTGAACATGGAGGTAAGATGAAAATTTTGGAACCGAAAAGCTTACCTATGAAACAATGGAAAGTTCGGCAGTTTGTCTTAGGGTTGAAATGTCTCTATTTTCTTCTCCATTATATATATTACTGGAAATGGTGTGATTTTGCTTGAGACAAATTGGTTAATTCACGGCGACAACATCCCAGAGCTTTAAGTTCATCTGGTTCCTTGACAGAGTCTGGATGACCTCTCCTTTCATAAACCTGAAACTACTTGGAGTGAAGGTCTGTCAAACTGTCCTTCTTCATTCAGAAACAGGCATTCAAAAGGGCCTATCGTTACTCTCCACGGTGTAAGAACTGACACCTTCATTACAAGGTGGCTGTAACCACTAGGTAACCTTGTCAGAAAAGTCAATTAATAAATCCTCTGATAATGGTGACAAACTGTAACGTTACACTTTGCTGAATGCTCCAGATCACTGAATAGGGAAAGATTTGAAAATTGTTTTCAGTCTAAGGTTTCATTCTGCTGAGGAAGCCTTTTCCAGGACAAAAGAGTTTTTTACAACCCTGAAACGATAAGCAGCAAAAGCCTGGAGTATAATCTAAACAAAACATAAAGGATATGTCTTTTTATGGACTAAGAGGGTTATTTAATTGCTGCTTGGAAGCAGGTGGGGTGGGTATTATGTTTGGGGCATGACTTATGCTCCAAGTTCCTTGGCTTAGGAAGCTTGTGCTGTTCTCCCAGAGGAGGAGGGGGACACTGGATGTTAAGGTTCTCCCTGGGCACTAGGTCAGGAAACAATAGAATTTGTCCTCTCAGTGTTTGTCTGGAGAAGCACTGGTCTGATCTAGGTAGTCTTGGTCCCACTTAACTCCTTGTGCTTAGTGTTTTCTACCAGCTTGATGTGTCTGAAAGCCTGGATTCAGCACATGGGAAGCATTAAGCCCAAGGCTTGGGCCCAAGTGGGGCTTGGGCATATGAATCGAGCCTGGAAGAGGCCAGCCCTTGTGCAACTGTGTGTGGGGAAAATAGCTGAAGCTTCAGTCCACCAAAAGCTATGATCCCTATGGGACAGAGTGTATAAGAACCGATCTTCAATCTCGAGCTGTCTTGATGGGAAACTATCACAGAAGGAATTTCACTATAGACCCCAAAACCAGTGGCAATGGCCTTAAAAAATAAGTCAGTTGCAGAACTACATGTTGCCATACAGGTGCCAGGGAAACAAGCATCATCATGAATGCATAGACCTCTTCTCACTTAAAGCCCTATGATGATTGTAATGGGAAAAATGTAAAATTCAGTTAGCATTAAAGAGCATCAGCAATTGCAGCATCTGATTGCAGTTGAAAATTACAGCATCAGTGCAACCTTCTTAGCCTGAAGGATGTCTTATTTCTAAACATGGAGACAGAGGTGGCTGTGTCCCAAGTAGCTGAGGGTAGGAGGGGGAGAGGTCTCGACAGATCACTGGTGTTGAAGATCAGAAGCTTCCACGTACACAAGAAATGACTGTGGTATGATGTCTGCTAAATCAGGGGGAGAAGTTCAATTATTTCCATAGCAACAAAATTAAAGAAAAAATTCCTAATGGATCCTTTGACACCGTAAGTGAAAATTTGATTTGTTTGACACTGTATGAGCTAAATTGGTGTTACTAGAAGGTCTCCAACAGCCATTTCACTGAGTTGCCTCAAAGCAATGAACAACTTTTGCACTCTGGAGGCAGAGGCAGGAAAGAGAGGGGTAGACTCTCATTTGGAGTGAGAGTTTTGTTCAGAGTCATCTTTAAAACGAAGAAAGACTTTTAAAAGTCTTTTAGTCATAGAAGGCGGGGTAGAGAAAGCAAATAAATATTGATGAAGAAGGAATCTGAGCATATAACACCACATTCATTAGCTTGCTCTCTCCTGAGCTCCTGTGATGTTTTATGCATTTTAAATCAACTAGTTTAGCAGAGGCCAGGTTAATTCCTATCACCTGGAAATGTATATATATAAACATTTTGAAGGTGTTTCTGGAATCAGGAGGTATTAATCAAGTGTGTGATTTACTCTGCAAATTTTTGTTTTAAATTGAAGAATGTCTGATAAATGACTATTTGAAGCCTCAAGAACATGAGGCTGACAGTAATATGAAACACCCTGAGGCGAATAAACATACTCACATGCAGAGAGAGGTGACCTCAACCATGTATATAGAATTAATTAAGGCAGTTTTATGGCAGTCTTGTTGTACCATTGCTGCCCTAAACTGTGGAGAAATGAATCCATTCAAAGTTTCCTGCTAAGTGCTTGGAGAATTTTTATGGCAAATTTGTGCTAAAAAAACTCTGTTAATTTTTTCACAGATATACTTTCTTGCTCTTATCCCATCTTTGACACTGACTCCTTCTCTTGCTTTAGGCAAGTTCCATATAAGTTGTTTAAAACTCTCAGATTTTCTAGAGTTGTTTTGCTGCCTTTGTGAAGAAATTAATGAGTGATAAGGTACTGTTCATCACACGCGAGGTCAAAAACTTTCCTGCTGGTTGGATCCAGACAGAACCTTGAGATGCTCCTATACGTTCTTCTCACATAGAAGACTTTGAATAAGTAAATGTTTAATACACAGGAAATGAAATGTAAGAGAAATTCTGGGAGGCAGATTAAGATGGCTAAAATGCTGAATGGTTCTGTTTCACAGAATAGTAGGTGTTGGAAGGGACCTCTGGAGATCATCTAGTCCAACCCCCCTGCCAAAGCAGGATCACCCAGAGTAGGCTGGACAGGAATGCATCCAGGTGGATTTTGAATACATCCAGAGAAGGAGACTCCACATCCTCTCTCGGCAGCCTGTTCATGTGCTCTGGCACCCTCAAAGTAAAGAAGGTTTTCCTCATGTTGAGGTGGAATTTCCTGTGTTCCAGTTTGTGCTTGGTGCCTCTTGTCCTGTCGCTGGGCACCACTGAACCACCTTGTGATTGACAGGATCTTCCCAGTCCAGATATACACATTGACAATTCATTCTATTTCACTGTAATGTTTGAGGAGAGTCCCATTTTCTGTTTCTAAAAAGCATCCATTGCAGAGGATGGATGGTTGAATTGTGATTTTTTGACATCATTTTGAGTGAGGAGCAGCAGAAATAGTTGCTGATGTTGTGCAATGAGAGGAGGCAGGGAGGTTATTCATATCTTCCTGGGGAACTCCTTCATTTTATCCAACTCTAATACTGTGTCAGTCTCCGAGGTGAATCAGACTTGAAAAACAAAAACTTTAAATAAAGAAAAAAAGGAAACAAACAAATGCTTATGTGTGCACAACTGATAGTACACATTAACAGTTTGTGATATTATCATCAAAATCTGTGTAAAAATGGAAGGATTTTTGGATCAGCTTTACAGCAAGAAATAATTGAGCCTCCAGATACAAGGTCTGACACCCTTTGAAGTCCTTGTACGCTTTGCCAGTTTTACTGCTGGTGTTCCCATTGCCACATCAGTCCCTACATTGTTGTGAGACCAAACTGAAGTCAGTGCTGACAGAGCCCAATTCATTGCTTTCACCTTGAAACAAAAGTCAAGCTGGCAAAATGCTGAAACAAGCTGTTTGTTGCAGTTTTTGGATGGTGCCTGATTGCTTCCCTGTGTGACCGTGATGGTAGAGTTGGCACATTGGCCCCATCTTGCCTCCTCAGCACTGAGACTTGGAGAGAGTGCAACAGAACTGAACACAAAAGAGATACCCTCCTCATATCCTGTGTTATCTCAGAATGCTGCTTACCTTCATCTCCTATGAGGACAGGCTGAGAGTTGGGGTTCTTCAGCCTGGAGAAGGGAAGGCTCTGAGAAGACCTTATAGACCCTTCCAGTGCCTAAACGGGGTCTACAGGAGAGATGGAGTTTATCAGGGAGTGCAGCAACAGGACAAAAGGGAATTGTTTTAAACTGAAATGGGGAGATTATATTAAATATTACGAAGAAATTCTTTATTCTGAGGGTGGTGAGGAACAGGGTGCCCAGAGAACTTGTGGATGCCCCATTCCTGAAGGTGTTCAAGGCCAGGCTGGATGAGGCTTTGAGCAACCTGGTCTTGTAGAAGGTGTCCATAGCAGGGGGGTTGGAACAAGGTCCCTTCCAACCCAACCCATTCTATGATTCTATGACTTTTCACTCTCAGTCATCTGTTTCAAGCACTGTGGAGCAATCCCTAAAATTAGAGGAGGCTTGTATATACCCAGGACTGCTGCCTGTAGCAGTTTTATCATGGCTGGTACCTGGCGTTGCTTCCATATTCATTAAGCCTGAGAAAATCCAGGTTTCAAGAACCTGAAATACATGCTGGTCTTTTCTCCGATTTGTTTCATGTTGTTTGGGCTTACAAAGTCCATGTGCTTTCCATTACAAGAAATGTGGTGTTAGATACCAGGTACAGGGATATCCTGCATTGTACAATCCCTCTCACTTTTCACATATTATTCATAAAAAGAAATTCCACCTTTGGCATGAATTTAATACATTTAGTTGCTACACCAAGCACCACCTCGAGAAACTGAAATCCAGCACAGTTAAAAGTACAACTGATTAAGGAGGAAACACCTGTCCAAAACCGTCATGTATTTAAGTCTCATTTTAATTCAGAAATGTTTCCTGACTTTCATGAATATCTGTGATATTTATAAGCTTTTGCTAAATACTGTTGACAAAAACTTTTCAATCTGTGCACTGTTTGCAAACTGTTCACTTCAAATCATCACTATTCATCATATGTGTTAGCTCACGTGGCCTGCCTTTTTGGTTTTTTATTTTTTATTTTTTTTTTTTTTTTATTATTTTGCATCCTGCTTGGATGCCTGAGACACATTCATTGGAAAATAATGAGTAGTACTTCTTCAGTACAATCTGTTGAACATTCAGAAATATTTTGCGGAGCGGGAAACAGTTCTCCAATTCACAACCATGCAGAACATGAGCAGTGTGACCTGTTGAAGAGAAGAGCCCTAAATTAGAATCTAAATTAGATTCGATTATTCTGAAATATATTCATGAATATTTTACTTAGTCAAACGTATGCAGTAAAATATTTAAAAAGGTAGGCCTGACCCACGCTAGGAATAACTTCAATGTTCAGTATGAATAATGACAGACACTTTATGCAATAGAACTTCTCTCTGCATTCGTATTATGCCCATGTACAATACTAGCATTTTTCATTACTGTAATACGTGACACCACCGAAATGTATAATCTTTACAAGTGAATGTGCTTGAAGATCCAAGATTCAGAAGCAATCAAACATGTGGGCATCTTTCCTCAGATGATCTAAGTTCTCCTTAACATAATTTAAAGACTAACCTGAATAGATCCAACTTTTCCCCGAGATCTCTTTCCCAGGCACTGGAATTAGAGCCAGGTTCCTGACTTTCCCACATCATGCCCTGAATTTCGTTAAAATGATAGCTTCTCAAAATTACTAATTCCCAATTAAACTCAATCTAAAGCAAGGTTTTTTAATATTCCAAATTACCATTTTGTTGAGGATTGCCGTCATGTAATCTAGTTTTGCTAATTTTCATTGATAAATAATATGAATGCTTTTGTCATCATAATTTCATAGTGGCAATAATCTGAACATCAAACATATGTGTGTTCAAAGAATTTTAAAATTATTCAGTTATTGAAAGAATCTGTTTTCTGCAGTAATTTTACACTCTTGTATCAGAGACAGTTTGTGTTGAATTTTTATCACAAAAAAAAAGGGAAAGGCTTTCAGAAGTGAAGAAGTATGTTTTGACAGTTATTTGAAAAGAAGAAAGAAATAATAGTGCCAGAAAATAAAAGTTGCAAAGTGCTGAGCTTTCAAAAATGATGTGGAGATCATATTGAAGAGGATGAAATAAAGAAGACAGATAGCTGAAAAGTGGAATCTGGACAGAAAGTGTACTTTCGTATGGTAATCTGGTGAAATTCTCACAAAGTGAATCAGAGCTCTATTTTAATAGAATATGAATGATTTATACGTATCTCTCAATCTACTCTCCAGAAGCATAAGCAAAAAAACGTTTTTAACCTTTTGACATGATCAACTCCACCTAAGATCTCTGCTGTGAAACTTTAATGTTCTTTCAGGCTTATCTCCAGCTGTAAAATTATTATGGCAAGTACCTGAACCTCTTTAGCTAGTCTTACAACAGCTCTTTTTATTTGTTCCGCTTTGTGGGTTTTGCAAGTAAAGTACACTGTCAGCACCATTTAAGGGCACCATTTCAAGTTAGATGCCTCACACTTTTTTCAGTGGCAATAACTATATATACTGTAGTAAATAGAAGATATAAAAGCAGAAGTGTAAGTGGGAAACCTTGATCTATGCACGCTTCTGAGAAGCATTTAGACATCAACCGAGGAAGGAATAGTGTGGACACCTTGCATATTCTTTCACTATTCATTTCCTCAGTACCTAAAAATATTCTTTTGGTTCACCATTAAGCGAAGCGTGATGAGGGCAGGGTGAGGAAGCGTGAAATCAAAGGATACTCTTCTTTTTCAGAACTAAAATATCCAAATCATAGAATGATTTGAGATCAATGTTTCACTCACAAAATTATTCACAGAATCATAGAATCATTCAGGTTGGAAAAGACCCTTGGGATCATTGAGTCCAACCATCAGCCCTACTCTACAAATTCCTTGCCCACACCATATCTCCCAACATCCCATCTAAATGACTCTTAAATACATTCAGCAATGGGGACTCAACCACCTCCATGAACAGCCTATTCCAGTGTCTGACCACCCTTTCTGTGAAAAATTCTTTCCTAATATTCAGCCTGAACCTACCCTGTTCTAGCTTCAGGCCATTCCCTCTTGTTTATCGCTAATCACCTGTGATTAATCACCAACCTCTCTACAATGCCCTTTCAAGTAGTTATAGAGAGCAATGAGGTCAGCCTCCTCTTCCTCAAACTAAACAGTCCCAGCTCCTTCAATCACTCTGGATTTATTCTCCAGGCCCTTCACCAGCTTCATTGCCCTCCTCTGCATTTGCTCCAGCACCTTGACATCTCTCTTGTGTTGAGGTGCCCAAAACTGGACACAATACTCAAGGTGTGGCCTCACCAGTGCTGAGTAAAGGGGGACAATCACCTCCCTACTTTTGCTGGTCACATTATTTTTTATACAAACCAGGATGCCATTGGCCTTCTTGACCACCTGGGAACACTGCTGGCTCATGTTCAGCTGCTTGTCAATTAGAACCTCCAGGTCCTTTTCTGCTGGAGAGTTCTCCAGCCACATTTCCACAAGACTAGCGACGCATGGGGTTGTTGTGGCCCAAATGCAGGACCTGGCACTTGGCCCATCCATCCAATCTATCCAAGTCCCTCTGTAAAGCTTCCCTGCCCTCCTGCAGATGAACACTCCTACCTAGCTTAGTGTCATCTGCAAACTTACTGATGGTACACTCTATCTATATCCTTGTTGAGATCATCAATAAAGACATTAAATAGAAATGGTCCCAATACCGAGCCCTGAGGAACACCACTTGTGACCGGCTGCCAGCTGGATTTAACTGATCCATTTAATGTATCAGTATGTACTGACATACATAAACAAGGGCCCGGGTTCCAGGGAGCTGTGAACTGGTGATTTCCTTGGAAGTGAAAGAGCATAACTTTGGGGAAGAAGCAGGATTTTGGGAAAGGATTTCGTTTAATTGCAAAGAACAGAGAATGGAGGCTCCCGTGGCTCTGAGAAAACCTCACCATTCAGCAATAAACAATTTTTTGTTAGGTGCTTTTTGGTCTGACTACACTCTGCATGTTTCTGTCTTCTCTTTTATGCATGTCCAAATGAAGACTACAATGATTATTGATTATTCTTTTTTCTATTCCTCTATTCAGTGAAACTACTTAATCAGAACTATTTTTAGAATTTATTTTTTCCCCTTCTCTGTTCCTGCTAAACTTTAGTTGACAGGCTTCCAAGCCTGCGTTCTCATGTGCTGTAAATAAAACAAAAGAATCAGAGTTGGAAGATTTCTCCTACACTTATATAAGATGCACAGAGAAGCAATTCCAAACAAGACAATCACAGATGTCCTCGGTATGGAAGACTACATTTGGCTTAAGTTCCAGGATTAATGACTGTGCAGTTAGTTATTGTTAAAATTGGATTTGCTGCCAAGTTTGTTAAAAAGTATCAGTAATTAAGCTTGAAAATGTTTTCTTCATACCTAAGCTAATGAGTTTGTATCTTTGAAGTCACCATACATCATTATTTGATTAGTATAGCTCAGATTTTAGAGGCATCCATGACTATTCTTTTCCAATAATTGAAATGCCTTAGTGTTTTCATTTGATCGGTTAAATTTTTAGTTATTGGAAAAAAACCTAGATATTCTGATGCCGAGTAGAAGTAGCTTATGTATAACAGAAAGTAATAATTCAGTGGAATAACTGTTCTTGATGATGAACAGTGCTTGGAGAGAAAAGCTAAGGACCACGACACAGTCAAAGCTGCTCTTTGGAGTACTAATGAGTCTCCTTCTTCACAGCAAAATGAAACAAATGGGACTTAAAGTTACACAAAGAAACCCTTCCTATTAAGAGAGAGGAATGTGTTACATTTGAATCAGGTGCTGTCAGCAGAGAAATTCTGCAAAACAAAGGAAAAAATGCCTCCTTTCCAAACTAGTTTATTTGGCCTAGAAATTATATAGGAGATAGTTGTGGTCTTCAGGGCTGCTAAGTCAGGTTGGGATACGCAGGAGAAAGACACAGCAGGTTTTGTTACCCACAGCAGAACTCAGCTCAGTCTCAGTCAATATTCTAATGATGGTAGAAACTGTAGGCCTCCTCCTCCTTACTTGGTCTGCTCACTTGAGGACATGAGGAAGGCAAGACACTAAAAAGACAGCAGAGCTAGACAGCAGGGGTACGTGGAATTATCAGCTTTAAGTTAAGCACGGAGATTCTGTAGCTGGGTTTTTAGTGGGCTTTTGTCATTGTTGCTGTTGTTGTAAACTGGCTAATTTTATCACTATCTGATGGAAGAGTAAGACTTGAGTCCCAAGTCCCATGCTCAGAGATGCTATGGCTTAATAACTCCCAAGGGTCAGCCAAAACTGTTTAGTGAACCACTCATCTTCTCACTTAATCTCCCAGGTTTCTTTTCCTGATAAAACTTTGATGAACTTTCCCTTGAACAGCTGCATGGAAGCAGTATTTGATGGAAGGCTCAATTTCAAACTGATGCAAACTAGTTTTCCAGAACCAAGGTCTTGGTAATTGTCCTATAGCTTCTTCTTAATGTCTGCAAATAAAACAGTTACACAGATTCCAAATTGCTCCTCTTGAAAGCTAGATATTAATTAAGCTTGTTCCTATAAAAGCACCTTAAGCATCTTTGCCCACTCATTTTCTTATTTGTTTATGCACTTGCACTATAAAAATAGTTCATTAAAAGAAAAATGAAGTTCATATTCCGATGCAGAATAAAGTCTCCTCAGTTACTGAGCTTGAAATGTTGCCATAAAAAACAATGCTTTCTGATGAGACCCATTTTGTAATGTTTAATGAAAGGTAAAATGAAGATTTAAAAAAAAGATAGATCATAAAAAAGCCCATACTTAACGCAGCACAAGGGAGAGAGATTCACGGTTCTGGTGCATGCACATTTAGGAAGCGGTTTCTGTGGCATATCTGCTTTAACTAAGTTGAGTTTCCAAAATATATTTTAGATGCAGAAGAGCACTGATTCTTTTTCTTTTTTTTTTTTTTTTTTTTTTTTTTTTTTTTTTTTATGACTTATTTTTTTTTTTTTTTTTTTTTTTGCTTATGTTTAGCACTGAATTCTCTGTCTTTCTTAAATATTTATATGCATGTATACATAACATGGATGACATGTACCTATATATTTGTCATGTTCAGGTAGACAGGTAGAAAGAGCATTCTCTGTCTTATTCTCTAAATTTCTACACATGTGTGTGTGTCGGGGGGGGGTTGGTAGTGTTTTTTTT
>VXBJ01004449.1:848748-865594 GCA_013400055.1 Nycticryphes semicollaris
TTTTAACTAATGGCAATACTTTTATTTGAGATCCAGTGAATAGGGCATCTCATAGGTCCCATGGACATGTAAAAGACCCTTGGAGACATTAAAAACTTGACTGGACATGGCTTTGAACAGTCTGGCCTAGACTAACCACCTTTGAGTAAAGCGTCCTTTCCAACCCAAATTATCCCGTGGTTCCATGGTACTTTATTTTTTGGTGGCCAAATGGGACAGATTTAGTACTATTATAAAATTGTGAACGAGACTAGATTCCCTATATGGATCATTTTTGAAAGGAAGAACTTAGCAACAGTTGTCTGAAAGGAAAATGAAGGCAGTCAGCTCTTCTATAGAAAAGACATGAATGGTTTCTGTTCTTATAATTTAACATTAGTAAGACAAAAAAAAATTATACATTTGGTCTTGTTCTAGTCACCAGAACAAAGTAGCATTTCAACAAAAACCTCCTTCTCAACTAAATCTATTGAGATATGTCACACGTAAGAAAGGTCAGAGTTTACATGTCATATATATTAACTTTTTCATCTAGTATGACATTTAAAATACCCTTTCGAAGTGTCTATAGGTTCCACATTAAAGTTAATGTCCTAAAAATTCAGTATATAATGAACTTAAAATTTTGCAAAAACATTTCTATAGGTTTATCTTTTAGTTATTGAAAGATAATTCTTGCAGTTTATGTCATCTATTGTTTGCACCAGGGATATTGGCTCAAAAATAAGACCATATTAGCAGAAGTAAATGATGACAAAAAACCTGGGATTCATTATCAAGGTAGAAAAGTATTAGATTAGCATACAAAAGGAATTTCTGGGTACAAAGACTGGAAAAACTGCCGAGGGGAGAAATTTGGAAGAAGGGATGTGGTCACACATCCCAATGGTCTCAGTGACCGTGACCCACCAGAGCAAGGCTGTCAGGAGAAAGCAGACTGGGATATTTTAGGTGGGATTTCTCCACATAAAGAGTGAAATTTTAATGCTGTTATAACAAACCTGGAATACAATGTAGATGTCTCATCAGCATTATTCAAGAGAGGTATTAAAATTAGAACAGGGTTACTAGGATGGAAGAATAGAGAAAAAAACCTTATTAAAAAAAAAAAAAGATTTAAAAGCTTACTTTCTTCAGATTAGCAAAATGAAAACTAGCAGAGGATGTAATTATTGCTTATAAATATCTACTAGCAGGTAAATTCCAGGAAGAGATAGAAGCTAAAGGACAAATGGGGTATAAACTGATCATAAATATGGTTAAGCAGGGAATTAGAAGAAGCCTTGGAGGAAGAAGATTAATACAGATCGGCTGTTCGCTTGGAGTAGATCCCATAACTACTTTTAAGAGGGCATTTGACAAATGCGTGACTGGGGTGATATGACATGACTTCTTGTGATGACTGAGGGCTGGAAGTGATTACCCAGGAGATCAGTTCATAAGTAGATAGATAATGGGTTGGAGAGAGGAGCGAATAAGCCAAGCAGCTCATAGTGTTGGGACCTGAACAAAGAGAAAGCCAGAGATTAGAATTCATTTAACCATTTAGGAGGTAGATGTATGATTTATGAGAGTTTTAAAAGAGTTCATTCTGTAGACAACATGGAGGAATCAGTAGGGCAATTCATACCACCAAATCAGAAGCATATAAAACCAGGAGATGAATTATCTTCTGAAGTGTATTTTCTTCTTTTGAGTCCTTCTCTGTTGAAAATAGCATGAGCCTAAAGGGCAATCTTAGAAAGCCAAGCCTAGTTTTTTGTTGGCTGTAGTTAGTTGAAATAAATCTTGCTATATCTAAGGGAAAATGTGTGAATAAATGGGGAGTTATAAAGGAAGATGTGAGAAATTCTACTGCAGAGAGAAAAATAAAGACAGTGTTTTAGCTTAAATTCTGTAGTTTTATAATAACCTTGATAACTATTTGGCATTTAAATTACTTTTGCAAGTGATTTCTTTGGCAGTAGAAGTGAGTTGACAATGACAGCAGGTTCATCAGACAATGCTTGCTGGAGATGTGTGTTGGAAGAGTTGAAAGGTGAACATTTCTTTCATCTAAGGTTAAGAAAATAATTCTCTTCTTATTTTCTGTCCATGTTTCTTAAAGCTACAAAGCAGCGGCTACCTAATTTTTACTTAATGTGATCTTAGGAGAAATAGAATTTTATAAAAATATTTTAAGAAATTATTTTTGGATCAACTAACTGTCCTCTATCACATTTACTATAAAACCACAATTTTTTCTTCTGCTAATCTGAGTGATGAGTTCTGCACAAGTCCGCAACTGTGCACAGGATATTTTCCTTTAATAATGTCCTTGGTATATTGTAGTCAATTACCATAATACAGAAAATGCACTTACAACAGCATTTTGCAATTTCCTCAAAACCGTACAGACATCAAAGCTTGTGAGACACATGAATGAACAATTTCAAATGCATGCCAAATTGGGCAAAAAGACAAGGGGCAAGATCAATAGCAAATACTGAGGAAAAGGAAAACGCTTCTTTCTTATGTAAAGAAACAGTGATTCCTAGCAAAGATCATTAAATATTGTATTGTTCCTGCCGTGCCATGCAGATGAAAGCTTTCCATTTAGTTTCTGCAGGGAGCTCTTTGTCTGTGAGGGTTCTCTTTTGAGCTGTGACCAAAAAACCAGTTCAAAGTTACTTTCAAAACACCCATCACACGAGCACACACATGGATGCTCTTTGTCCTTTCACGTCTTCTAGGGATCAAACCCTTCACCTGGGAAATATTACGTCTTCCTGCCTCCCACACTGACCTTATTCAAACTACCTAAAGGGAAGAACTACTTATATCTCTCAGCAATGGCTGAAATACTGGTATCAGCTGTTACTCTCTCCCAAGGCAGATGCTAACAGCAATAGTTTGCTTCTTGTGTCAGGTGGCAGACGCCAATAAAGAAAACATCTGCCATTGTCTTCTGTGGTTGCCCTCTCCTTGTCACGAGCTATATGTAGACCCAGCTGAAGTGATATTATTCCTCATTGTAGAAGTGGGCTCCTCTTACCAAGAGGGTGAAAAAACACAAGCTTTGTGTTCTGATTATTGTAAATGATGTCTCAATTATGTCAATGTGTGTTTCAGTGAAAAAAGATTTTGATATTTTTGTCATTTCAGAGAGAAAGAGTTTGAATAGCAATGTATGAAGTTTTGCCGCCACTCATGCCATGATTTACATTTCCTCTGAAAAAAGGTACTGATGTATAACATTTTTAAAACAAATGATAGTATGCTGCATATTTCAAGTACTCAAGCGAGAGTAGGCAACACAGAGTGTTATCTCAGCAGGAGAGTTACTTGTCTTTAAAGAAGTGGGTGTCCAGCTGGCTTCCTAGAGCTGTTGCCTTGCAATTGGCCATTCCAAGGAAATATTCACTGCAGCGAATTTACTGGGCCTAGACAAAGTTGGCCTGGTTGGGTTAGTTTGTTGGCACATTTGCATTCTGCAGCAAAAGGAGGTTTGCTTTAATTACTTAGAAGTGTTGCATGCACACAAATCATTACCAACCATTTGCTTGTAATGCAGACACACTAGGGGAAAACCTTCTGCCAAACGAATACGACAGGGCCAATATTTTACTGTAATTGCTATCTTGCAACTGAAAAATCAGAGGATTTTATTACTTTTTTGGACTGGTTTTGTCCTCTCAATTCCCCCTAACCTTACTGGGTTATACAGTGTACCTGAACATCTGCAATAGTGTGAGGAAAGGAGAGGGTTCCCTTCAAACACGTCACCCTCCCTCCAGCACTGGAGCTGCCTTGCATTTTAAATATCTCAGAGCAAAGGAGGACAGAGTAGGAAGAGCAACTACAAAAAAGGAAAACTGGTGTTCAAAGTCCTTTTTCCAGTCCTAAAACTTGACTCAGTGTACATTAATTGATAGATATTGTGGCTGGACAGTGCCTGGAGGAACCACCTGTAATAACTGCTATGTAAAGAGACTTAGCATTCAGACATCTCATCTGCAGTCATGACAATTGTACAAATACAAAGTAAATGGTTGTGCCTACTCTTTGAGATGCCTTTTTCTCAGTGGATAAAACATAAAAAGTGACTGCCACAAACAAGAGGACTAGATGGAAGAGAAAAGGAAAAGCTTTTGGCTGTAACAAGCTGCAATAATACACACCAGCTGTGTGCTCGATGTTTAGTCCATTGGTAGCAGAAAGTACATGAGTCCCAGCTTACTACATAGACAATCTCTGACATGATGGCCATGTATTTCCCAGCCACACAAAGGCTTTTTCTCACAGCATGCCATTTTGTAAGTTTTCTGCCAAACTGGGGAGCTGATGGGGCCAGACTCAGTGCAGAGGCTGAGGAGATCCAGCCATTTGGGCTGGACCAGTTCATTGTTTTGGAGGAGATGGGGGTGGTCAGGCTTAGCACTACATAATGCATGATTGCAAGCCATTGGAGCTGTGGTAGCTGTCTGTGTGGGTCCTCTTAATTCATTGCATTTTGTCTCTGGTAAAACTCAGGTTTGGTTAAATGACTGTGGGGTAAGAGCATGGACTGACTGTTACTGCAGGCAGGAAACATGCTGTACTAAGAGTAACTGGCAGAGGAACTGCAGAGTTCTGGACCAGCAGCAGGATAACCCCCAGCACCCAGAGTGACTCCAGAGTCTGCATTTGGGCAGCTGAACTTTATTCCCAAAATAACTGAGTTACAGCATAATTTCTTTGCTTGCTTGAAGCACCCAACAGTATGTAAGACCCCTGCAGGGTTGGCTGAAATGATGCAGGATTGATAGGAGACTTCTGCTTGCCTAGTGGTGGTTAGGGAACAGCCAGAACATGGTGGGGAGTGTGAATCTGGAGATGATCGGTACTTGATGATTTTTAATGTGACAAACACCAAGTTTCAAAACGTAAAACTGCAAATGAAACCCTAATTTATTTCCAAAGACATCTCTGCATGGGTAACGTATCTACGTATCTGTGGAAATCCCCATGATAGTAACAGGAGGAGTGTAATGGAGTTGTCTAACCAGTTATCTTGTACTATCTGAGACATATTCGTGGTACATCTCAGACATCTGCACGTAGCTGGCAGACATAACAGAGGGTCTGGAGGAGGTTGTTTAGTGTCTTGACAGGAAGGTGAAGAACAGTCAGGATACCTAAAAGCATCTAAATTGGATTACTGTGCCTAGGCACCAGAGTAGGATGAGATCTGGTCAATGCAAATTAGAGAGCAATCCTGGACACACTACAATACTCAGTTGCATATAGTTCCCACTGACTGCATTATCTAGATCTCCATTACCTGAAATAGGAGCTTGAGCTATCTTGCTGACATTAAGTGACCTGCAACTTAACACACCTGCTGAAGAGCCTCAGCCTGGAGATCTGCTCCATCCAGTCTTTCCCTGCTTCATTTCCCCCCGTTATATATCTAACAATACTTTTTTCTGTCAAAATGTTCTGTCCTGACTACCTGGACTATGTTCTTTCTGACCAGTCCATCTCCTGATGTATATTTGCAAAGAGTCTCTGTCCTATACAGGGGTTTCTATTAATTTCTTAAATACAGAAAATAAATGAGTACTTTAATACTTAAAACATTTATATAGATATTCAGAAATAAAAACACTTTGGGTAGTGCCATGAGCATGCTTTTCCAATCCCCCATTCCCTTTCCAGTGCTCGTCACCTGCCTGTTATGTCTGGCTATTTCAGACCTTAAATCTTGAGAAGATTCTTTTTCATGCTCTCACAATATTTTAGCACTTCAAAATTACTTTTCCTCATTGTCCCAGTAACTTTCAATGATGTGACAGGCATGAAAACTCCCAATTAACTTTATATAAGTCCTTCCACTAATTCCAATAAAAATGTAAATCACCATTAACAATTCCTTTGCATGGTTAAATATGAAAAAGAAGAATGGCTCTTCTCTTTTAATAGCCTAGGCTGAAAATAAGGGTTTACTATGCTGATCAGAGATTTAAAATAAATGTACCTGTTCTAAAATCTAGGCAGCAGTTCACTGTACAAGTATGATATTTAATCACAGCAGGGTGGTCAGGCTTCTGGGGACGTTATAGCTGTGTTAAGTCTAAAAATAGAGATGAGTTAGCACTGAAGTACCAACCTGCTTTTTCAATGATGTGTACTCAAATGTTAAGCACCTTAACCCACTGCCTTAAAGACCTGTGTCTTGAATACTGATTACATGCAAAAGGATGAAGACGTCTCATGTAGTGTTTGCCTCTGGTACAGTGTTAGCTGGAGGTAGAGGTTTTGTATTTTCTCTTGGCAAGCTCTTGTTCACACAGGAAAAAAAATCCAAAAAACAAACCCAAAACTCTGTAGATGAGTTTGAGCTGGGTTTTATACTCCTGCAATCTGCCTGTCCTTGGCTAGACACCCAACGTGTGAGGAGAGCTTGAGGGGAGTTTGGGTACTGAGGTAAGGTCAGAAGAATGGATGGGAAGCTTGTAAGAAGGTGGGCTGGGGCTGCCTAAAATCATTCCCAAACTTGCTTTTCATCAAGCAGGGAAGAGATAGCTGTGATGTGCTCTTTGGACTCGCATAGCAGCAACCATGTCTTTGTGGTCTCTGGCATCCTTCGCGTAGACATTAACAGTGTACACAGCTTTTGGTAGGACCACTGGCTTGCAGGAAGTGTGGGGAAGATATCCTTATGGGCTGGAACTGATTGCAAAAATAATCCTACTCCAGGGAAGATAGAAGTACCTCTCTCCCCACTTCTCTGAGTCAGTCCCAAAGCCTCTGCATATTCTTCTTCACACCGTGGTGGCAGAACGTTTGGGCTGCCTGGCTGCAATTAGCACTGTCACTATGCTTATGAGCAGCACTTTGTTGATGGCTCGTGGAATTATGTGGGATAGAACAGAGCCATGTAGGTGGTTCTGACTGGAGCTGCCAGGACCAACCAGCAAAATTACTTTTTCTGCAGGAAAAGAGGAAAGAGGGCTTTAGTCCATGTTAAAAAGCAAATTACAAAAACTCTAAATTGCACTTTTGGGAGCCTTCATCCAGTACCTCCTGGTGAAAACAGAATTATAGACTAGGCTAGCAAGAAATAATTTCATCTTATCACTCTACTGTTTATGATTGCTGGAGCCAGGACCTGTTTTCCAAATATCTGGAGAAAACAGCCAGGCCTTGGACATACGATTCCCCATGCTTATGCAGAGGGAAGAGCAAGGACAGTGCTTCATTAGCAGTTTCTTACATCTTTCTAGAGGCACTACTGGAGCATTAGATAATTAATACTACTAACTACGTTTGAGACCTGAGTTCAATACATTTACTGGTGAAAAAAATGCCTAATTCTCTTCCTCTGTGATCATTCCCCTTCTGTGTTTGCTTTGGCAGGCCTAGTGAATAAGCACATTGCCATGTTGCCACATGGATGACATTTCTCCCCCAAGTTTTTTTTTAACTCAATATTGGCATTTAAAAGAGGCATTGTAGTTCTTCTAAGTTGTTTGTTAAATTTCTAGCATTTGCAAAGAACTGAAAAAATATTTAGTGCAACCCTGAACGTCAGTTTTGATTCCTTCTCCTAAAATGGTTCTGTATTTGTTGTCTGATCTTGCTTGCTTACTACCTAAATTTTATTAATTTCTATGCTGGATCTTGTTAAGGAAAGGGAGGTTTTGTGTCTTCAATTGCTCTTCAAAGTGAAGGTTCATGACCTCCGGCTGCCTCTTTTCTGTGCCTGTTACTTTGTCCCATCTCCAGATGAAGGTTGAATCTGTTTTGGCTTTGTGGTTGCTCCATCTCTTCTGGGACTTCCTACAGATTCTAATAAATCTCTACCTTTCTTCCCACAGCTTCTTTCAGCCAGGCATTGGGATTTTGCTTCTAGTCGGATCTGGAGCTGGCAACGGGATGTTCCTGTGGTGTCCTGTTCTATACTTCTTAACAACAACTTAGAATTTGCTTCCAGAAATACATTTCCTCCCCTCATAATTTGTGAGCCTTCACAGATTAGATTAAAAGATAATAAACTGTTTCAGTTGGAAGGTACATATAATAATTAGCTGCAAGTCCTATCCCTGATCCAGTATACCTGCTAGATGCAGTGAAATGTTCAGTAAAGCATGCAGGAAAATTAAGCTTCCTACTGGATTTCCACCTTTGTTGTGGTTTACTATAAAGTTTCCTATGACGGTTGTTTAATTAATTTGTTCCCCCCACCTCACCCCTCTTAAGTGTATGGGCTGGGGCAGGGAGTAAGGGAAGGAAGTATTCTTCATGAGCAATGAACAGTCCTGTAAACTCATCCCACAGCAGCTGAACTCCCAGTTGGGAACGTTACAACACCCTGCTGACAGTGTGCAACATCCTGAAAGCATCACTGGAGAGATGTGTGTGCCACGGATGACTCTGAACTTCCCTTCCAAGATGTTTAAGCTTTTCTATTGACCCGCACTGACTTGATTATTACCTAAACTAGATGTTTGGAAACATGCTGCTCCGGTTAAGCTTTTCAACAGACACCCAAAATAATCACTCTATGCATGGCCCTTTCTTCCACAGCAATAAGTGGGGATTTTAGAATTCCTGTGTCTAATGGAAGTATTATTAGGATACTGCGAGGTGCTTTGCTGCCTCTCTTAGAGGAGCTGTATAATAGCTAAGATTGATGTGTGTTGACAACAAAGATCATAGCCTGAATTATTATTCATATTACAGTGAGATGTGGAGTGCTTAGCTCCATTGTGTTAAACCGTGCATGAAGATAAAACAAGAGAAGATCTCTGCTTTTTGCAGACTTGGAATAAAACAAATGATGGATTCAACAAAGAGAGGAGGAATGTTACCTGGTGATCATGAAATAATTGTGGTCGCTGTAATTACTGGACTGTTTAAAGAATGTCCTCATTTTTCACATCAGAAACTATTTGCAGAAAATATTTAGCAGAATTTTTAACATAATGAGTAAAGAAAATTGTGTTCTTCTGTAATCATAGGGTGCAATTCATAAAAAGGAAGTATCTAAATTTGTTAAATAAATTATTCTCTGGAAAGTGATATTTCCAGACTGACTTTTTCTGATGTCCTTCCCAGCACTGAGGTATGAACATATAGCCCAAAGACACTGAAGAGTAAGTTTAGATTTAGCTGAAGAACAGCGTTGCCCACTTAAATGGCATGTTTCTGTGCGTCTTTCTATGTGACCTCAATCATAGCGTCATGATGGCACTGTAACATCATCACTTCTCAAAATCGCTGGATTCATGAGCAAATGAACAAGAAAGCCTAGTTTCCTATGGATCCATAAGGGGGATTGGATTCTCTAACTTTCAGTAAGAGTGAGGCCAGGCTGGAGTGACTGGTAGGGTCTCTCTCATCAAAAGGTTTTCTAGGAAAGGCAGGCAGGTGAGAAACACACAGATTTCCACACCCACAGCACACACNTTTCAAATCCTCACAATTTTATTCAACTCCTGTGTATTTTACCTGTTGGATGTTTAAATACCTGAATTCCTTATGTTATTTATAAGCTATTTCCCATTTCTTCACAAAATATGTTTGTTCTTGAATTAACTATCTGAAGAACAAAAATTAGAAGGGAAAAAAGAAAAAAAAAAAGAGGAACATGTCTAATCTCATAGAATATGAAGTTCTAAATGAAATAAAAAGGAAAGGGTGACTAAAGAGTGATAAATCGGGTAGAAGACAAGCTGGATTTACGGTTAGGATTGTGTTAACTTACGCTGTAGCTGATCTATGGGAAAGAACTAGATATCCATAATGTGGTATATTTTCTACAGTTCTTCAATATAAGTTAGCACTACAAGTGGAGAAATGGAGATTGGTGCAGTACTTACAAAGCTTGTAGAGAAGTAACTAACTGGTTACAATGACAATGCAACATCAGCACCAGCGGATGTTACTAACAGAGTTCCTCAAAGATATGCTTTGAGACTAGTAATGTTTAATATTTTCTTTAATTAATTGGCATAAAATTAGGGGTTTGAGAAAAACATTAACTTACAAAAGTAATGACGTATCCTCCATACAAAGGGAGTTCAGGTGTATCGTGAGTGAGATAGGTGTTGGATAACTTAGAAGATTGCAATATAGGAAATAAAATCAAATATAGTCAGAAGAATGCACAGGTGATGTGTGACTGAAGGTAGAAACTCAGGCAATGTGGCAGAGCTCATCAGCTGGAAGTGACTGAGGAGGATAAAAACATGGTTTTCTGCAGGTCAACAACGAAATACCAAGGTGGTAAAACCATGGAAAGGGTATTAAAGGGTACACATGGCTCAGGGTACATCCACTGAGACAGTCTAGTGAATATAGGGAATTAGAAAGATCTGAAATCATGCTATCTTTATGCTCAATGCAAATGAACTCCAGCTGGAACTTGCAGAGGGAAGTTACTTTTGTGTTGGTGGGAGTGGAGAGCCTTTCTTAACTGGAGTGTCTGAAAGAGCTTGGCTTGCTCAGACAAGTGAAAAAAAACCAGTCTGGCTGGAGTTGAGATAGCCTTTTAGCTTAAATAGTTCTTTTACTACTCAGGTGTTTATTCTCCTGTGTATTTATTGACAACAATGTTGGCAAGAGAGCAAATAGCTACAAAGTGACCAGAAATTCATTTTGGCTAGAACTTGGCAGAAAATTTCTTGCACAGGAATTAAAGCTTTTCAGAATGAGAAATGGGGAAGAATCAATCTGATTTATTTAATGAGGGTGATACATTGTCGGTCTGAATATAAGGGAGAGGGACTTGATGACCTAAGACATCATTTTTATTCCAAGGTTACAAAAAAATTGTTTTACATAAATGTTTAACTGTACAGTATATTTCTGTAGTGCCAGCAGACTGGCTGGATAGAGTTCTCATGAAGTTCTGTATTTGTACAGACTATTAGTTGAATTTCTGCCTTTGCCTTTTCAAAAGGCACTTGTGAACGGACTTGGACTTGCTTGCGGATTTATTACTTATAATCACCTCTCATAGGAAGGAAGGTAAGTGAGGCATGATTAAACCAGTTTTTGGTGACAAGTCCCCTAATTTATTTTGTGCTGCTTCTGATGCTGACGGAGGTTATCACAAGGCCAGTGGTGAAGGACTTTGTCTTTCCTCAGGAAGGCAAAACTGGGCATGGGGGCTACATGTGTCACACTTTATTCAGTGTCAAATGTGTATGCTGCAAAGCTCCTTCTGTCTTTGACTACCTCTCACCACAGACATAGGCATTCGATAACTACAAGGGCACGCATATAAACAGAACTAGGAGTTGGTAGTTATTGCTGTGTCAGACCTCCACCGAGAGGTGCAGGGAACGTTTCACCATGTCTCTCACTGTAAATTAATTATCTAAAGCTCTTCTGTTTCTGTTCTGTCACTATTAAGGGAATCAAACAGTACAGAAGACAGACATGCATGGAAGAAAAACAAGCAAAGACTTTCAAAAGGTACTGGAAATTTCTCTAAGGTCACCTTATTCATCCTTCCCCACAAGAGCTTTCATGAGGTAAAATCTAGGTCTGAAATACGACAATCCAAGGCTGTCTTTCCTTTTTGCAGATTATCTTTTCTATAAATATTACTTCTCCCACCCCAGTCCTTCCCCCATTAGTAGCTATTAATGTCTTAATAACACTAGCATTCACTAGGAAAATGCATTTCACCTTCTATCACATTCAGATCAGAACCGATCTTTTTTTTTTTACTTCGGAGAAGAGATTTTTATTCCAGGAGATTCTTGCTATTCAGAGATTGTATTTTACATTGCAATTGAAAGGGATTTAATGACCCATTTATAATAATTAGAGCTGTCATGTTTTTGTTCTTAATACATTTTGTGAATGACTAACTGCAGCGTCTCCCAGCTGGCCTCAGTAATGCTTGATGGGGTACTTTGCCCCACCAGGTCTGAAAAGTTTCACAAAAAGAGTAATTTCAAATAATGAAAGTTAAAAGGGTGATCTGTAAGTCTTTATTTGACACACCTATTCAAATCATTTGTCAAGACACAGAATTGCTGGAATAGAACCATAGGAATTGAAAGAAAGAAGTGTTATGTTGTCTTCTACAATTCAGTGTTTTATTTACTCGATGACCTTATTTTTGAATAACACTTTAGACCTACCTGACCTAACATAGCTAAAAATTTTAGCCTCAAGCTGCACTTGCCAGCTAAAGAGCACGACTGTGTTAAACCAGGAGAAATTATAATGGCATAATAGCTTCATAAGCTGTCTAAAATTTAATTAATCATCAATTAAGAACTGGGAAATAACTAGTTGGTCACCCTGTGTAGCAGAAGCTGATTAGGAAGAGAATTAATGAGTTTAAAGGTATGTGAATTCTCTCACCACTTTACCTAAATATCTTACTGTAGTGATTTATTCATTCATTTATTCATCTTTTCATTCATTCATTTATGTTCTCAGCATCACTGAGCATCAGTCTCTTGATCTTGAAATCTGTGTTCTATTTTATTTCTGGCACTTTTCAACATGTTAGATAAGCTTGTACTTGGGTGTTTTGATGAATGGAATATGAAAGTGCTAAAGAAAAAAAATAACTCTTTACCTGACTAATCACACTCTAAAATTCAAAGGAAAGAATAATTAGGAAAGGATGTCAATGAAAATTGTGTTTGCCAAGTGGCTTTACCAGCACTTAGAGCATGTCAGACCCAGCTGGTTACCTTCTTAATAAAAGAAACACAATATATTTCTGGCTTCTAGATGTTAGTGGAGTGAGTGAATTGATACAGTGTCAATTTTTCTAATGATGCAAGAAAGATTGGGAATTAACATATTCATTTTAAAATGTGCAAGGAACTGAATAAACTGGGCATGATTGTGGATTGTATGAAAAAAACCAGAAATTAATTTGTTTCAAAAAGAAACTTTTGAAATAGTTCCAGAATAGATTGGCTGGGGCGTGTGTCCTACTGGAGAGGTTCTTCTCAGGCCTGCTTCTTGTGGAGGGAAGTAGGTGACATATTCAGATTCACCGAGCAGAAATAAAGCTCCGCTAATAGCACCTTGAATGCACACATGCAGCTGAGGCAGTAGACGACAAAGCCAGAGAAACTTTCTTGAGATAAGGGACACATCTGCGCTTGAACATCTGTTAGTTCTGTGGAGTCAGAAGAAAAGTGTGTCCCAGATGTATTACCAGAGAAGGTATAAAAAGTTTCAGGCATTCAGCACAGAGGACACCAACCCTTAGATATTTTAATTTGTAGTAAGTGAACATGCATATTATTATAGGGTGACACTGAATCCTTCAGATGCTGCTGGGACATGAAAAATAACCATAATACAAACAGTGGCATGCACCAGTAGACTTTAGAATGGGGTGTTTCAGGCACTGTCCTACACTCTGCCAGTTTTAAGCAGATGAGCACAAATTAAATTTCATGCTAACTTGCTCTGGGCAATGAGCACCCAAGTTTTTAATTAAGTTTTAGTGAATTAAGATAGCTTAATTAATTATTTTTTCCCACACAGTTCATAGATACAACGAATGTTTTGATAGCAAGATTAATCTGCTCCACAGTCTGTGTGTATGACAGGCAATGTTGCTGGTGTCATTAGTGATACTGGTGAATTAACTACATGCTGGTTGTGAAAGCTGGCAAAGCAACTGTAACAAATGAATAACCTGGTATAGAATAAATTGGCAAAAATGACAGAATTCAAGTATTTAGAATTGACTAGATGGGCATGGGAGGAAATCCACTGTAAATGGAAAAGAGAGAAGAATGAAACTTTTTGCTGTGAGGGTAGCCAAACACTGAAACACTTTTCCCAGAGATGATGTTGAATCTCCATCCTCGGAGATTTTCAAACGCCAACTGGAAACGACCCTAAGCAACCTCCTCTAGCTGTTCCCATGTTCATTGGATGATCCCCAGGGGTTCCTTCCACCTTCCAACTTCAATTATTTGTCTTTTGGCAATGCCAGAGAGTCAACTGTCTCTCAACACGTGTGTATGGAATAAGGTTTCCACCTCAGCAGGAGCTGCCAAAGGTGCTTGGTATTGACTTGGTCCTTTGCTCAATGGATGAGAAGAACATGGAATCACTCTCTAAACAGAAAGTTGTGCTGGTCCATTCACCATGTCAGGATACGCTTGAAAAATGGTGTGGTTTTCACAGATGCCACGAGGTAAGGGCTGGGGCAAGAAGATAAGAACAGCCCCATATACTTGTGCATAGGCTGTCTGGATTGCTCTAGCTTGTCTGTGTACACCTTCCTCAGCAAGACCCTCAGGGAATTAAGCATCTAAAGTGGGTTAACACTGACCAAATTGTCTTCATTTGAGGAGAAAATGAATACACGATGAGGTACTGTTTTGAAGGACACTGTGTATCTCATAAATCACTGCTCTTTCTATCATTCTATCCAATCAAACTATCATTCCTACCAATCTTTCTCTGATCACAGTGGAAAGTTTGCTGTGCAGAGCATGGGCTGTAGGGCTATAGTCCAGCCTACATATTTTGTTCTTTCTGATAAAAAAGAGGAAAGGGTGATTTTCTGGAAGAAGTCAAATGGACTAAAAATATCAGGGAAGAGAAAAAAAAGGTGGGTTTATGCCCTCTGATTTTTCAATGTATTTTTCTGATTAATGCTTTAATTATGGATGTAGTGCTTATGGTTGACTATGTTAGTATTTTTCTTTCTTTTTTTTTTTTTTTTAATCTCTGAGTATTTTCATTGCTTTTTATTTTAAATAGTGACTTAGTGAAACTTGGAACAATGGCTGAATACTTTCATCTTCACAGACATGCAAAATATTAACAGGAAGCAGAAGCTTGGCCAGAAGAAAGAGAAAAAAAAAGAAGAAAACAAAAGAAGAAAACAAAAAAAGAAAACAACATAAAACCCCCAAATGAAACCCTTGAGAATTTCAAGAGAGGTGTTTGGCATAGATTTTTTTTTTTTTTAAATTAATGGATGGGGAAGCAAGGATTGATTAAGCACATGGAAAAAGTATCATTATTAGATCCTATAGATGAGCATGCTGAATGAATAAGGGGCACAAAACTGGCAAAACATGGGATTGTAGTGCCAAAGGCACAAAGAAGATATGAACTAAAATGCAGCATCTGCAGATCAGCTCAGTGCCATAAAAGGAGAGACAATCCTGAATTTGAATGGAGAACCAGATGCAGAAAGGGCCTCCTCTGGTCTTCTGCAAACATTTGACTGTAAAAACTCAACTAAGCTGTGAGTTTCCATTTGGTTTTATTGTCACTCCTAATGAAGAGGGGGAAAGAAAATGGCAAAGGAGGGAAAACGGATGGTAAAAAAGCTTCTGAGAGAGGAGGAAATATCTGAGTGTTTGGACGGTCCTGATGGTTTTGGAGTCAAATGACAAAGGAGTTTGAAAGGAAATAGAGCAAAGTGTGTCTTGCCGATGGTCTGCAATTTTTATAGAAACAACGAAGAGAGAAGTATGGAAAAAAGAAGGATAGAAAATTTGATCTAGTGAAGATGTGCAGTTTAACCCAGCTGTTTGGGAGAGCAGTGCTATCTCCTGACAATATAGCAAGATTTCAGGCAGAAAAGAAAGAAAAACTTTTTCCTAAGAGGGCGGGGTGTCCAAATAAAGGTCTAAGGAGAGTTCCAATATATCATATTGAACTAGCCATCAGTGATGACTAGACTCATTTAAGGCTGTTACGGGAGATGCACCCAAGAGGCAGGACAGTGTGAAATGGGATCCAAGAATACCAAGAAAAAAGGGAAAAAAAGCTGATGGGACAAGGGCTGTGGAAGAGAAGTCACTGGATGCAGGGAGGGTGGACTGAAGCAAGAGATATAGTTGAAAAACCCTCAAAAAGGAGAACAGTAAAAAGAAAAAAACACAAACCAAACCAACAACCAACTAGGAGCAGTGGCTGTTAATGTTGAAGGAAGCTGACAATCAGATATGCAGAAATAGAAAAAAAACCACCAAACTTCATTCTGTACTTCTACAATAATCTTCCAAGAGACATAGAAAAACAATGAAAGAATAAAGCACGGAGTGAATATTCGTTAAAAGAAAGAAAAAAAAGTCTTCTACCATTAGAGATCTTTCTAGAGATGGGATGTTGTTCTCCTGTCTCTATTTGTTTCAGTTCTTGGACTGAAATCCACAACAAAAGCAGAAAAGGAAGATCCAGCCAAACTGCAGCTGACAGATTATCATGTATTCCTGGCGAACTGCTGTGAATGTGCCTTGCTTGCATTTTCTTACAGCCCTCACCAGCAGCTACTTCAGCCTCTCCAGTAATGAAGATGTGTCTCTCTCATTTACACATATTGAAGCCATTCCATTTTAGCATAAATAATTAATTATTCATTGGAGTGGGAACCAGGAGAAAGTGTCCAGCATCCCAGGTGAATGCCCAAACTACTGTATTATGGAGAAATTCCCACATCCTCTTGCTCATTAGGTATTAATTCTGCTATGCAAAGCAGAGCACTGTCAACAGAAGTAAATGAAATGGCTCTGTCCCAAATAACCATGCAATGCACTGAGATGCAATGCATCTCCAAAGAAGGTGAAAGCTTCAGGCTTCAAGCTCTCTGTCTACTTCATTTGAAGCAGAGGTTTGAACATTGTCATGGTTTAAGCCCAGCTGGCAACTAAGCACCACAGAGCTGCTCGATCCCTCTCCCTCAGTGCAATGAGGGGGAGAATCGGAAAGGTGAAAGTGAGAAAACTCATGGATTGAGATAAGGACAGTTTAACAGGTAAAGCAAAAGCCACATGTGAAAGCAAAGCAAAATGAGGAATTAATTCACTGCTTCCCATCAGCAGATAGAGGTTCAGGTCTGCAGGGATACCTAATAGCAGCCTTC
>VXBJ01004449.1:865610-882576 GCA_013400055.1 Nycticryphes semicollaris
CTGTCCAGATCATCGATAAAGATATTGAACAAGACCGGCCCCAGAACTGAGCCCTGAGGGACACCACTGGTGACTGGCCGCCAATCGGATTTTGCTCCATTAATCACAACTCGCTGGGCACGGCCATCCAGCCAGTTTTTAATCCAGCGGAGGGTACACTTGTCTACACCGTGATTTTCCAGTTTCTCCAGGAGAATGCTGTGGGGGACGGTGTCGAAGGCCTTACCAAAATCAGGCCTTACCACAGAATCACAGAATCACAGAATCACAGAATCACAGAATTATCATGTATTCCTGGCGAACTGCTGTGAATGTGCCTTGCTTGCATTTTCTTACAGCCCTCACCAGCAGCTACTTCAGCCTCTCCAGTAATGAAGATGTGTCTCTCTCATTTACACATATTGAAGCCATTCCATTTTAGCATAAATAATTAATTATTCATTGGAGTGGGAACCAGGAGAAAGTGTCCAGCATCCCAGGTGAATGCCCAAACTACTGTATTATGGAGAAATTCCCACATCCTCTTGCTCATTAGGTATTAATTCTGCTATGCAAAGCAGAGCACTGTCAACAGAAGTAAATGAAATGGCTCTGTCCCAAATAACCATGCAATGCACTGAGATGCAATGCATCTCCAAAGAAGGTGAAAAGTTCAGGCTTCAAGCTCTCTGTCTACTTCATTTGAAGCAGAGGTTTGAACATTGTCATGGTTTAAGCCCAGCTGGCAACTAAGCACCACAGAGCTGCTCGATCCCTCTCCCTCAGTGCAATGAGGGGGAGAATCGGAAAGGTGAAAGTGAGAAAACTCATGGATTGAGATAAGGACAGTTTAACAGGTAAAGCAAAAGCCACATGTGAAAGCAAAGCAAAATGAGGAATTAATTCACTGCTTCCCATCAGCAGATAGAGGTTCAGGTCTGCAGGGATACCTAATAGCAGCCTTCTAGTACCTGAAGGGGGCCTACAGAAAGGCTGGGGAGAGTCTGTTTGCAAAGGCCTGCAGTGACAGGATGAGGGGCAATGGTTTCAAGCTGGAGAAGAGCAGATTTAGATTGGCTATTAGGAATGAGTCCTTTACTCTGAGGGTGGTGGAACACTGGAACAGGTTGCCCAGGGAAGTGGTTTAGGCCCCTTTCCTGGAGATATTGAAGGTGAGGCTTGACGAGGCCCTGGGCAACATGGTTTAGTTGAGGGTGTCCCTGCTGACTGCGGGGAGGTTGGACTAGATGACCCTACAGGTGTCTTCCGGCCTGGACCATTCTATGATCCTCAGGAAAGCAAGGCTCTATCACACTTAACACTTACTTGGGAAGACAAACTCTGTAACTCCACCCATCCTCACTTCCTTCTTCTTCCTGACTTCTTTTATACCACCATCCTACAACGCAGCAGGGGTTGTGTCAGAAGCAGAAAAGCCCCTGACTACGTGTAAGCACTGCTCATCAATAATTAAAATATCTCTGTGTTATCAACACTGTTTTCAGCACAAATCCAAAACAAAGCCCCATACCAGCTACTGTGAAGAACATTATACCAGTGAAACCCAGCTCAAACACTTAGGAAGATGTACCCACATGAGTTTTATGTCTGCCTGGTCTAGTTGGAGATGTCCCTGCTGACTGTGGGGAGGTCGGACTAGACGACCCTAGAGGACCCTTCCAGCCTGGACCATACTAAGGAGCTGTTGCAAATACATCCTACACCTTTGTTTTCCGTTTTTCATAACAGCCTTACAATGCTTCCATTAACCTTCTGTTGCTTTACTCATTTAGGGCCACCCCATGTGGTATGGATGCTTTTCGCAGATAGTGCCAGTGACAAAAATGAGATTTGATGATGAAGGCAGTCAAGCAAATCTTTAGCAGTAGCTTGTTACTTCTGGGTGATGGTACAGAGGAACTGATAGCACACCCATGTTTTAAGATAAAAGGAGGCTTTTTCTGAGGGGAAAAAGGTAGCCAAACTCAGTGTTTCTTTGCATTTGATGCTTGCTGTTTTATTTGAATACATGGTACCCTACAAAAGAACTCCCCAAAACCCATTACATGTGAATGCTGGGGAGTTATTTACAAAAATCAGATGGCTAGAAGGTGTCATAGGGGAAGAGTAAAAGAGCTTTACACTCTGCATAAGTGAAGATATCTGGGGGTGCTGTGTGAAGATGGGAAGTTGCTTTGGAAGAGGAGGCTATTGCACAGCACAGTATTGGGATGTTGCTGGCTATGTGCCAAGCTTTGCAAATAGTTTTAAACATTGTTCAGAGCTGCATGGAAAGTTACCTAATGCACGCAAGAAAGTGCTGTCAAGGAGATGGGGTGCTTCTCTCTTTGATGGCAAGCAGCATCCTATATATTTGTGTAGGATAAGGGACCTTTTCTGCTCTACTGGGTGGAAAGGCACTCTGCTTGAAATGAAATCTTTCAGTTTTCTTCTTTCTTCATTTGCTGAAGCATTTCCTAACTTAGTCTGTTTATGGTAACACTTTCTATGAATTTTTCATTATAAACAGCTAAAGGTTTAGTAAATAATTAATTGCTCCTATAAGAATCTTACAGACACAAGCACCTGGATAAGAGGCATTTTTAATTATAAAAACTGTGGGGTGGGCAACCTGTTGGGCTGTTGGGCTTTCTAAAAGCTAATTTCAGAATGCTTATTAAACGATTAGTTATAAATTAACCCTTTACAGGTAATCTTAAAAGAATATCTGACAACATTTATTTTCCAAATGAGAACTACAGGGGTTTGGGGCAATTGCTCGAGGCTCCTTCTCTATCTGAAAACACCTGGGATGGGGTTGGTTTGGAACCGGGTTCTGATCAAAGCAGGTTGTATGTGATCTTACCTGCAGTGGGACTTGTGGTTCTGTGAAAGTTTGCACTGTAGCTCTTTGGAGTCGTGTAGAGGTTCTGGGGGTGACGCTGTTGAAGTCTTGGTCTGTAGAGAGAGGAACAGCTGTGGTGTTCCCATGGCACTATGCCCCTCAGAAACAAAAAAGCGAAACAATCCATTCCCTTGTCTGTGCTTGGCTCACTGCATCCTACTCCACTGGCTTCCTTGTGAAACCTGGGATCTTGTCCTAAATAAACAAAAATCTTCTGACAACAAAACATGTGCAAATAGTTAGATCACTGGAGGAAAAAAAAAAGAAATCTGTCTTTAAAGAGGAAACAAAATTAGAGCCAACTATGGGTCTATCTCAAGAACCCTTCTGCCACAATCAAAGTCTTTGATTGACAAAGACTTCATTTGGCACTGATGCTAAGTTCTCTCCCTCGTTCACATTCAGAGAGGGATTTCAGCACAGACACACCTGTGGGAAAAGGATGGTAGCTTTTGCCAGCCATTGATTTAGCTCCCTCCATTTGCATCCCAAATGGTTTCTGGTATAGTTGTACAGAAGGGGCAGGTATCAACGCCTCTTTCTGGGGTACTTGATCATGAGTTCAGGGCTGTAAGCTGTGGGGAAGCAAGCTGTTCTTGCATGTTTTGAGAGCCTGCAGTTGCTTCAGTACCACCTTCTTACAGACTGGGTATTTATTTTATAATCAATCTCCTTCATACGTTGATAAATAGAGGTTGTTTGAGAATCTTAGGGAAAAAAAGAATCAAAAAGAGAGAAAAGACTTCTCACTTGTTTGAAAAATTGCTTCACAGACCAACAGCCTCCCTCCCTCCTCCACCTTCCTCCCATGCCTCTCAGTACATTGCCTGGTTGTGTCATTCTCAGTCCAGCTCCTCTCTCCTGTGGTGGGGCCTGTCACCTTGTACAAAGTCAAGTGGCTGCAGAAGTCACACAAGCAGTTCAGCCACTGGGATGGATCCTGCAAAGGAGCTTGGCTTGGGCAGCTGTGCTGGAGCTTCCCTCAGCATCTCTCCTGCCAGAGCTAAAAACACAAGGCCGGATTGATGGAGACGTCAGAAATACATTTTCCGAGAGGTCAACTAAATTCAGGTAATGATGCAATGCTGCAATGCACTCCTCTTAATCCAATCAAATAATGTAATGGTTTAGGCCCTATCAAATAAAATTCAAGGTAAGCATGTGAAACGTGGCTGCTTCTCGGCTGCTGGCAGCTTTCCTAAGTGCTGAGAATCAGATCAAAGGAAGAAAAAAGCCTCCATCTCCAAAGAGAAACTTCCATGAAGACACACACTTGGAAAAAAGACAATATTTGAGTGCAGCATGCTTTGCCAGGACCTTCTTTTCTTTTCTTTTTTTTTTTTTTTTCCTTTTTTAATAATTGTTTTTGTTTTACTCTCATCTTCCCATTTTAAAGCCTATTTGCGTTAGGTTCAGATGATTTCTAAAATCGCTGATAAATTTGGTTGCCTCAGTTTATGGGTTGAAAACATGTCTGGAGTGCAGAGTCCTGATTTGCTCTCAGACTCAGTACGTGAGCAGACTCAGTACATTGAGGAAACTCAAACCTTTTAAAACACCTCAAATTGAGTGTCCAGAAGTCGGTATGCCAGAAAATACTGTTCATTTCTGGAACTCTTTGGCCTTTGCCTTTGCAACTGCACATCTTATGCTGAATAAAGTCATCAATATTACTTAATTCAAAATATTGGATCAGGGAATATAAGTCTCTCTAGAATTCATCTGGTATTGCATAAGTACTGTAATATTGTTTCTGTATAAATTTAATCCATCGAACAGTAAATGCACTAGCAAAAATTCACGCAGCTATTGATCTGATTTATTCCTTATTAAATATTAATTGAAGTTTCTCCATCATGCCCTATGAAAGTTGTCCAGCTGTGTGAGAAATATATGCATATTTATCTTTTACGTAATGCAGTGCATTCATCCAAGTGGCAAGCAGCATCGACTAACACGCCGGTTATTTCCCATGCAGAACATTTGAATAAGAGGCAATTGGAGGTACTTTAAAGATCTGTCTATCTGGTATGCCTGTTAAACCCAGTACCATAGCAAAAAAGATTTCTCTGGGTTTGGAAAGTGCCTGTCCTGCTCCTCTCTTTGCATGTTCTGGTCCCCAGTGAAACATATTTAAGTGCCTGTGGCTGAATATTCAAGGGAGTGAGCCTTGCAATGAGCTGGGTCCTATGCACCTTCCTCAGGTAATTCTGGAATATGGACAATTCTTAATTACCCATGAGAGGATTAGCCAGGGCATAGATTAACCCTGCTGTGGCTGCAAACCACTTAGGCTGGACCTGTCAGAGCAGGCTCAGATCTGCAGCCAGCAGGACTTTGCCGGCTCAGCGCTGCAGATGCTCCTGTGTCTGCGTTCCCCTGGGATGTCTGGCTGCTACGGGCAGGTTGAGTTTTAGCCTCGTTTGGTCTCTTACTTGTGTGCTACTTTGCAAAAGGAGGATAGAATTGAAAATCACTGTCATGGCTATGAGTTAATCATAGGGCCATGAAGATGATCAGAAGGATGGAGCACCTCTCCTATGCAGGCAGGCTGAGGGAGCTGGGGTTGTTCAGTCTGGAGAAGAGAAGGCTCCGGGGAGAGCTTATAACAGCTTTCCAGTATCTGAAGGGAGCCTACAGGAGAGCTGGAGAGGGACCCTTTGTCAGGAAGTGCAGTGACAGGAAAAGGGATAACAGCTTTAAATCAGAAGAGGGGAGATTTAAATTAAATACCAGAAAGAAACTCTTTACTGTGAGGGTGGTGAGGCACTGGAACATGTTGCCCAGGGAAGTTGTGGATGCTCCATCCCTTGAAGTGTTTAAGGCCAGGCTGGATGGGGTTTTGAGCAACCTGGTCTAGTGGTGGGTGTCTCTGCCCATGACAGGGGGGTTGGAACTTGATAATCTTTAAGGTCCCTTCCAACTCTAACCATTCTATGATTCTATGATTCTATAAGGAAACCCTGCCAAGCCCAACTTATTAGTACAGACCCTTCTTTGAAGGAAAATGAAGCCCTGAACTGATTATTTTAGACTGTATTCCTTCTTCTGTTTCAGAGCCCCTCACTTCTGTTTTCTCATGAACTCAATGTGCTCATCTCCCTTTTTTCAAGCACTTTTCCAGGTTCTGCAGTATCATTGTACTGGTGTGATGTATAAGGAATAAAACAGCTCCTCCCTTCTGATTTATTTGTGTCTCCTGCCTGCTGTGAGCTCCAGGCCCTGGGTCTGCCTGAGCAAGTATTCCATTGGAATCTGGTTGCTCTCTCGGAGTAAACTATATGATTAATGGTGTTTACTGAAGGGATTTGTTGTCTGGGAAATGCAACCATTTCTTCCGCATTGGTGGTGACTCTCGCCAGTCACCGTTTTGACTTGTGTGTTGTTTTATGAATAGTCCATTACTCTGACCAAAGCTTTTGTTTCTCTCAAGTGCAGCTCTTAAGTCTGCTACATGAGTCTCAGTTACTTCACCTGTTGGGGTTTTTTGTAAGCTTGCTATTGGGTGACTTTCTTCTAATAAGCTTGTTACTAGATTACTCCCTTCAACACTATAGAAGAGTGAGGCATGACAGCTCCAGTCGTCCCATGGCTAACTCTATATGGCAGTAGTGCAGCAGACAATGCACCAGCCTCCATCCTACATCTGGTCCTGGTCCCTTCTGAGCACGTCTGGGCTTTGATATTGACATGGAACTTGCTTTTCCTGAATGATCAAGACACTCCTGGCTGTAGGCAGATATTTCCCATCTACTGCCTGATTCCTCTTCCCTGCTGGTGGGGTACTCCAACTTCACCTGCAGAAGCCTTGAGGAGACAGGGATTGTCCTGACAATCTTGTGGGATGAACTGAGCAACCATGGTGGTGGGCAGCCACCAACAGCACAGAGCATGAAGCTGCAAAAGCAAGTGTTGACTCACTAACAGCGATGCAAACCACCTCTGCTAGACAGTAGTTCTGGTTCAGTCTTCTAACCAGACTTTCCCTCTCTTCCTTGTATGGCTAAAAAAACACAGTATATGACTGTCTTATTCAGGAAGAGAGACACATAGATGATATAATTGGTTTTATCTTTTTCTAAAGTTTGATTCTACAAATGAATGAAGTAACATGTCCCAAGGTCTGAGAAATTAGAGGCAATTTAATTTCAGCAAAGCGTGTTAGTTTGGAACAGTCTTTTTAAGGCATCTTTTCTTTTGTTACATTTAGTTTTCTAAGCATACTCCATAGTGAAAGATGTGCTTTTCAGGGAAGAAATACATTTAAAGCTAAATTTTACTCTGAGTTGATCCTTGGTAATGCCTGTTGCCTGGGCTAAGACATAAGAGCAGGCAGCTCAAGTCTGAATCCGTGTCTTATTTCTCAGAAAACAGACTTTATAGTAACCTCTGGTTTATTCTTGGGAGGAAGTAACTGGGACAGCTTTAAAGTACTGCAAGACCCATTCATGCACATGATTTAAATCATGCTGTTCTGCTGACAAGCTGAAACGTACTAGTAAATGGGTTTTACTTGCTCTTTAAGTAGATCATTTTTTTGTGGGGGGAAACTGTGAAATGAGGGAATCTGACAGGAGCAGCAGTTGTGATGGTGACAAAGAGAGACAAACTTCATAAGAAATATGTTCACTAGACATTCAGAAATAAACAAATGCTTACTTTCTGAATAAGAATGACATTTCTACATAATATCCCCTGAATGCTTATCTTTCTTTCTTTTATTTTTCTGACAATTTTGTGAGTGAAAACTTCCTTACCTTATCCCTATTTTACTAACACTTTGAGACACAGGGCAGGAAAATAGTTCCAGGACTTGAATTCAAGGAGTACAGGATGAGTGTGGAGTACAAACTACCTGTTCTTGGCCTCACCATTTACTCCTTGTTTTCCCTCTAGCAAGTTTTTCAGGGTCATATACAATACTGCATCCAATAGATTAGAAAAGTATCCAAAGCATAGAATCATAGAATGGTTTGGGCCAGAAGGGACCTCTAGGGTCATCTAGTCCGACCTCCCTGTAGTCAGCAGAGACCTCCAGCATGCAAGGTGAAGAGAGGTCCATCATCCCTCTTCTGAGCACACATCCATCCAGAGAGAGCCAGCAGAAGATGCTGACCACAGGGATGCTAAAGTCTTCGCTATTCACTGTTTGATTCAGAGCTGCAGGAAGGTATCTCTGTTTCCTCTGAATCCAGACTTTAGCCATCCCTTGAAAGTGCCACAGCCACTTCCTGACTCCACATTTTGTCCAGCCAGATGAGATCTTCCTGGCTTCTCTGTTTTGATTTACGTGGCCCCCTCCCAAGTGTAGATATGGAGTTTTCAGACATGAGGGAGAAGGAAGGGAAAGGAGGTTCCTTCACATGGGCGTGTAGAGCTGGATGGATATTTATTCCTGCACAAGGCTGGATTAAGCATATCTGTATCTCATTAGTGATAAATATCTGCCTAATCATTTCCTGAAAAGCTCAGTAGGAGGATCTCTCCAAATAGTCTGAAGTCTTTCTGCTGCCCTTCTCCATCAATGTCCTCTAACAGTCTAATATGACCCCTCTATTCTGAAAATTCCACTTTCCCCATAGACTTCTTTTATAACAGACCTTGTATAGGCTGGAAGACCATTGACATATCCCGCCTCATATCATCATTTCCTGAACAAAACAAAGCCAGTTTCCCCACAGGCCATTTTAAAACCTGTTATCCTCTGGACTCTCTCCAATCTTTCTACTTCTTAGTGGGATGCCCAATACCAGACACAATACTCCAGCTGAGGTTTCACCACCAAGATAAAGGAGAATAATTCTAATTACCTACTGTGTCTTCCATATGTTAATTCAGTCAGGAATGTGATGTGCGTTTTCTGCAACAGCAGCATATTTTGAGTCCTATTCAGTGGTCCACACTCACTCTGACGTCTTTTTCTGCAGTATTACTGCTTAGCCAGTTATTTCCCATTTTGTGTTGGAGTTCTCCTTTCTAAGCAAAGTGCTTACTTATTGATTTTGTTTTTATCAGAGCAACTCTTCAATATGTCAAGATCGTTTTAGTTTGTGATCTTGTCCTCTGGGGTCCCTGCTACAGCTTGACTTCATCAGCAAATTTTATGGGCCTGTTCTATACTGTCCAAGGTATTAAAAATAATATTGAATGAGGCACATGGATGAAAGACCCTCACAGGACCCCTTACAATACTATTCAAGTTTAATATGAAGCTCAAATTAACATTTGAAAGCATAGAGTCATAGAATCATAAAATGGATAAGATTGGAAGGGACCTTAAATTATGTATGTACCTGAATCCAAGACATGTCTGTAATCTAACATTCACATGTGCGCACAGGGTTCATTAAAGGGAAAGGTTTTAATGCATGGACACCACTCATTAACCTCACCAGAGCAATGGCCACTTCCTATACACCGTGGCAGACAGGGGAGGTTGAGGTATTTTGCATCTCTTGAACTGTCATCAGGAAAAAAACAAGTTATAAGTTCTTATCCAGGGCAAAAGATGATAAATTACCCTTCTTTAATAGAAGGGCAAAGAACCTCCAGCTGCCTCACATTTATCAATGGGAAAAGGGCTGTATAGACCAGATATTGTCAAGCAATCAATGCATGGCACCTTCTTGTCCTTCTGTCTTTCCCCAAGGTAGCTGAGATAGTCTGGCTAAACATGATTCGAATGTTTCATCTTCTTGCAGCAAAGAAAATAGCATCCTGAGTGTGAATAAACATGTTTGCAATGATGACCACACATTTTAGAAATATCTTCTATACCATTTTCCTCTCAAGAACTTACAGGATGTTATACAAGTCTGTAAGAAAGCCTCAGTGAAATCAGCTTAAATCACATCCATCACTGCCTTCTCATCCGACACTTGAGCTACCTTGTCAAGGAGGTTGATCTGACATGATATATTCTCTTGGCTGTTTCCTGTCACCTGGGTATTACCATGGTGCCTATAGATTGTTCAAGTAATTCCTTCCAGAGTCAATCTAGGGATAAAGGTGAGGTTGAATAGCCTTATGGTTTTGCGTTCCCCTTTCTTTGTGCACTCTCTTTTCTCTCCTTCAGGTCTCTGGCATCCTTTGTATCTTCCATAAGTCCTCAGAGGCAATTGCAGAGTTCACAGATTATTTTTGTGAACTCCTTCAAATCCTTTGGTGAATTCCATTATACCTTACAAAGTTGAAAACCTCTATCTTATCTACATATTTTTTAACCCAGTCATTTTCTGTTTGAGTTTGTCCTCTTGTTAAAATTAATTGCCTTAAGTAGCTGTTCATAATTAAATTTTTAGAGCAGTCTGCAGCAAAGAGAGTATTGAGTTCTTCAGTCTTCTCTGGATCATGTGCTATTTATTCTCCTTCCCTATTAAGTAATGGACTAGTACTTTCCTGTTTTTCCCTACTTTTAATGCATTTACAAAACCTTTTCCTATGGCTCTCTATGTTCCTTTCAACCTGTAACCCATTTTATCCCAAACCCGCCCTGAGGTTTTTATCCCTTGTCCTTAATGACGCACTTTTTTTTGCCTTTTGTGTCATTTTTTTTTTCTTAGTTTATTTTCGGGCCCTTAAAAAGCTCCTGATGCAGTCATAATGGCTTCTCACTGTGCTCTCTGTCCTTCCCCTGTATCAAGATAGGCTGCTATTGTGCCTTTAATACACTCTCTTGCTGTAACTGCCAGCTCTTCTGCCCTCCTTTATCCCTTAAATTACCTTCCCAAGAGACCCTACAGATGAGTTCCCTGAGTTTGCTGAAATCTGGCATTATTTTTTTGGAGGGGAAGTCCATTATCTTTACTTTTTTTTCTCTGACTCCTTTCTTTTTCTTAGAACAGTGATTCACAGTCCTTTCACCTATCACCTTCCCTTTTTAGATTCTTCGCCAGTTCCTCTCTATTAGACAGAACCAAATTCAAACCTCTTTCTCTCCTTATGGTTTTCTGCACCGTTTGATATATCCCTGATTAATTTCAAGGATTTTATAGATAATTTGAACCCACTATGATTTTTCTACAAATATTTGGGCACTTGATGTTCCTTATTGACACTCCAACCTGTCCTTCAGTTGTCCATGACCTACCATGAATACCCACCTCCTCCCATTACTCCTTCTCATACTTATGTGGAGACAGCAGAAAACCTGCATCACTTCAGACATTCATGGAAAATTTCTCTGCTCTTGACATAAAACACAATACACTCTTTCCTTTCTGTCCCTTCAGAACAAGCTGTCTTCATGTAGATGTATTCCGTTTTTCCTGCTTATCCCACTGCTAAGGTGGGATAGTCCTTCTTAGTGAGAGGATATGTGAAGGACTGAGTTTCTTCACCATTTGTTTAAAAAGTCTGGAAAGATCAAGGACGAAAGACCAGTATCAGGATGGGTGTCAAAACTGCCAGTCTGCAAGAATAGGTTCTGGCTTCCTTCTCTGTCTGGATGCATGCAGGTCTCAGTCCTGCTTGGTTCAACCACAGTGGAAGGGCTGAGAGATGTGTTTCTTGAGGTAACACCTTATACGTATTTGAGGCTCCAGGGCTGGAGTTAAGACACCAAAAGTTGTACTGCGTCAGATGATAGTCCTTTTGGCTCATTTACCTGTCCATGGTCACAGAAGATGCCTAAGGAAAGAATATCAAAATAGAGCAGTTATATATTGATATTGCCTCACTTCTGTGGAATAATCTCCCACCTTCAGGCAGATGCCAGCTTGGGGTTTTCTCATGCTACAGGTTGTATCTCTGCTTTGAGTTTAACAGGCCCTGGATAGTCTTCTCTTCCATGCAGTGTGTAATTGCTTCTTGAACCTATTTATAAATTCCAGAGCATCTTATTGCAATGAATTCCATGATTTAATTATTCACTGAGCGAAAAAACCACTTCTTAGTGTAAATCTTCTGGCTGATCATTTAATCTGGTACTCACTAGTTCTTGTGTATTGACCGCATGCCGTGCAAAATTCTGTTACAGCCTCTCCACTTCTCTTCCTTTTCAAGGCTGAACACTCTGCCATTGCTCAGAGATGTTCTTTGCCTTTGATCCCCTCTCTTGTAGTCTTTTGAGTTCTTCTGCACCTTTCTTAGATGGGATAACCAGAAATGCACATGTTGCACTGGGACCAGTAGTAGCGTACACCGGATTGGAAGGAAGTGTTCCAGCTTATTATTTATTCTTTTACTAGTAATCTCTGATGCTATTTGACTACTGCCCTTCTGGTGACATTTTGTTGACATTTCCATGGAGCTGCATGCATCAAATCAACATTGCTTTCTGGAGGTTTATTTAAAATGTTAGATTCCACCATTATGTATATGTCATGGCTTTGGCCAATCAGAATGATAGATGGCCCCTCCCTCCAAAAAAAGAGAGGGGAGGAAAAGATTACAGAGATTTATGAGTTTAGAAAAAAAAAACCTAAACTATTTTAATGAAAATACAAATAAATAATGGAATAAAAATAATAAAAAGATAATTAAAAAAAAAAAGAAAAAAGAAGTATACAGTATATACAAAACCATATCAAGCTCCCGGGATAACGATCATGTCAACAGCAGGCATCAGAAAAAGTCCCAGACTGGACTCAGTGAGCGACAGAAGCTGGATTCCAGGTCTGGAGTCAGGAATGCTTGGATCAAGATCAAAGGCAGAAGAACAGAGTCCTCCTCGAACATCGAAGGAGAGTTGACCCTTTGGTCCCTCAGCTTTTATACTGAGCATGATGCAGATGGGATGGAATACCCTGTTGGTCAGTTTTGGGCCACCTGTCCTGTCTGCTCCTCCCCACAGGTATGACCCCTCTACACTTCTCCACTTCTGACAATCCAACGGGGCAAATAATCTGCCCTCGGTTGTTCTAGCAATAAGTATAAGCAAGGACTTCTCTGCACAACATTCCTTGATATAATCAGGGAATATCACTATGAGAGAGAACATTTTTATGAACAATAAGCTGTTAATTTCAGAATTTAGTTAACTAGAAGACACTCAGCTAAAAAAAGTAAAATTACTGAACAAACAATTGGTTCCTTTTTACCTCAAACCAGGACAGTAGGTACAGCTAATTTTTGTGGCTTTTTTTTTTTTCCCACCATACAATTCTTTGTATTTATTGGCACAGAATTTCATTCGCCAGTTTTTCTCTCAGCATCAGAAGACCATTCTGCAATGTTTTGCAATTTTTATAACAGTGGGTAATATCATATCTGCAGTAAATTTTCTTGTCCTATTACTCAAGATTTTCTGCTTCTAGTCAGGTGTTATCTCTATTGATTATGCGGTTATTCTGGACTTTCACATATATTGATTTTTTAATTTTTTTTATTTTTATTTTTAATCAAACAGTCTAAAAATTGACTGGGAACAGAGCCTTTTTGCAGGCACTGTAGACCCACATTCAAAATTTTTAAAGTGCTTTTCTGGATGCCCTCAAATAATCCCAAAGAAGTAGAAGAGTTTGTTTTCATGTGTGGCTGCTCAAGAGCAACTCAAGCCTGGTACTTTACAGTCTTTCAGTGATCTGGAGCTTCATATAGCTCTGACTTCCATAAGCAACTCTTAGTATTGAAAAAAGTGTTTTTCCTTTAAGAGTTCATATAATAACTGTTAAGGGCACTGACAACAAGGAAATTATCATCTTTACTTTGAGGAACTGTGGCATTTTTTGCAGCTGTGGTTGCAAGCAAGTGTTTAGTAAGTGGGAGGCACTACAGAGCAAGTCCCTTTATCCATCACATTACCCTAATAATTAAACTGTCAGCCAGGGATGTCAGGCTTTAATAGAAAAAGAAAAAATTAGAATCAAACAGAGGTAAAAAAAATTGTGACTATTCCTCCAGTTAAGCCTATAATTTTTTATCTTAATCATTATGTTTGCATAAGGCATTTCTCAGAACACACATTTTAAAATGTTTTTTTTTTCTTTAATACTTTTTATATGTTTTAAAATAACAAGAAGTTATTTAACCACTCTCCATTGTTCCTGTGACTTTGGGAAACAATTATCCTAAGAACCATTGGTAATTATTTTACTGTGGTTTATTTCTAAATTGAACTCCAAGGGTGTTTTCTAGACTCTCCAAGCACCTTTTCCTTGAGGATGTAAATCCATCCGATGATCTGCTGCTTCTGAACGCTCCCTGTGGGCTCATTCTCCAGGCTGTCAGGTGAGGTCTCCGTTAGACACAGAAGTCACCCAGATATTCTGGTCCCTTTGCAGCAGGACGTGGACAGCTTTCCCCAGTACTTTTGCACTAAATGTTGGATTTTTCAGGGTCTTTTTCCTGCTTTCTATTTCCCAGCTTGTGGCTCATATAGCAACATACTTGTCTACAGGGAAATGGGTAGCCCTAGACTAGGGTCAGAGAGGCTGACTAGAAGACCACTAAAACCATAACAGTGAGGTGAAGTATTTGTCCCTGGCAGGTGGCTCTGCCCTGACTCAGAGTCATCATTTCTCAAAAAGATAGTGTTTTTATCCCTCTCTCACTTTTTCTTTCAGGATCTGCCCTGATAAATGTTAGCTAACTGTAAGGATGAACTTTGAGATAAGAATAGTTTTCCTCTGAGAAAGAGACAAAAACCTCTGAGACGAATTTTTCTGACCAGTAGGGCCACTGGACACCATTGTGCCCAGCCAAAAGCTGTTTAATGCAGAAGACTCAATGTTGTGTCTGATACAGATGATACCACTGGCCACAGAGGGCTGACTGCTTTCTGTAAACTCACACCTAAATAAAAAGACTAGAAGTCAAAATTATAATTTACTCTTGGATAGTCATGAGGATAATAACAATGTCCACTTCTTCATTTTGACCCATATTTTTCTACACTTGGAATAATAAAGGAGTACAGCACACACCACACTGTGTGAATAGCTGGAAAATGCTGATTTCTTTATGTTATCACTTTCTTTAATGGCTCCCTGTAGTATACGACATTGTGACTGTCATCGCCTTTGTCCTCTCCTAACTAGGACCAGACAGAGAGAAGTGCAAGGTTTTAGTATCCCATTACCAATTTCCTGAGCAACAGAATGCCAAGTTCCAATTTGCGTTCTAATTTTAACTACAGTATAGATTTTTAAATAAGCCTCAAGCTTCCTATTAACATGATCTGTCTGCTCCTTTGGTGCTCTCTCATCCCATTCTGATCGACCCATGAATGGGCTCCCTGTATTATTCATTGTACACTAAATTAAGCTTTTAGTGTTTAAAGGCTTTCAAGTGTAGCGTTCCTTCCGTAGGACTCATTACCTGTGTCAATACACAAAGCAGAAGCGCTTAATAGATTTAAAACATCTAGTATCTGCCTTTTTTTTTTTTCCAGCTGTTATTAAGTCTCAGGAACATTTGTTATTCTGGTAATATCCCTTATTGTCATATTAATTTCATTAGTCGGTGAGTGTGCACTATGGAGTCCCAAAGTGTCTTTGCATCATATGAACTTTAATTAGTCTTGAGGTTTTCTAAAAAGGGTTAGGTAAAGGAAAATTATTATGCCTGATCATGGCTTTGTATACCTTCAGAAATTAGGAAATCTGTTGTCATCACCTGTGGGTAAGCAGGGGTAGTAGCATGGAAAAAACTCCATCTACAGACCTCGTTCCAACCACAAATAAGCAAAAATGAAATGCAGGTCTAGATGGTATACTGCTGGGGTTTGTTATGGTCTTTGAACTTAGATTTTGTGGGGAAATGTTTGAATAAATGCATAGCTTCTTAGCTGCATTTTCCTGCATTACTCACTGAAGCACCCTATAGAAGATGACACCCGCTGATACATGACCTCCTGTTTCATTTCTGTAAGGAAGGACCAAAGAATTAACTTCACTATATGTTCACTAACCCCTCAGGTAAAACTTCATGAAGATGGCTGGACAGGTTACTCCTCTCAAAGGTGTTGTTCCAAGCCTGTGTGAGGCTGTGGCTGTAGTAATATCTAAACATTTCTTTCTACCCACTTCAGTGTTCAGAATATGTCACCCGGCTCTCAAGCTGCAATCTACCATCCCCTCTCTTTACCTCTGCTGCCTTTTATGGGACGTGCATTAGACCGAATCACTGAAACAAAAACTTGCAAAACCTGGATCATTTTACAGATGCAGGTTACAGTGATTTGGGTTCAACATATTCCACTCCTTCCCTTGCCCAGAGATCGAACTTCCAGCAAAGCCTCACAGACCATTTAAGTAGCTCAGCAGAAGCTGTGGTATTGAAAACTGTCATGGGGAAGAAATGGCCAGTGGAGCTCAAAAGGGAGCTGGAAAGATGTGAACTTATCTACTGTGGGAAAGAAACATTAATGGAACAACCTTCTCAGACACATCTCTGTGGATCAGATTGTCTTCACAGCACAACATGCATGAGTTATGGGCACCTGGAGTTTTGCTTCATTGTCAAAGAAAGCCAAGATACAAAAGAGCTGCTTGCAGAGCAAATGAGCACTACCAGCTATCTCAAAACTTCAGTATGCTATTTGATCCAAAACTAACCCTCCTGGGTATCCTGACAAGCTGGTTCTCTTCCATTAGTTGAGGAATAAACCCCTACTGTACAAATAATGGCCAGCCAATGTCTTGTTTAATTCACCTTGATGTAAATGCCAAGGAACCAGGCAGAACCATAGCTGCTGCATGTCACAGGGGACCAGCGCATGGGAAGAGCAGAGCTGCATTTGGACTGAAACGAGGAATGAAAGTTAACCATTTTGCTCAACTCAGCTCCTAATGTGAGTTTCTTTGCTTTTTTGTTAAAGGATGATAGGACCATTAAAAAAAAAAAAAAAGTTTCACCAAGGGTGCCTGTGTCCAGTGGCTAAACAACACAAATAGTCAGGTTTATGCCTCAGGGTCACAGCTTCTATATCTCATCACTGGCTGTGATCAGACACCTTTTTTTTGTGGATCTGGGTTTTTTGGAAAGGCAGGCACAAGCTCATTCTTTGCAAAGATGGGGTTTGTAAAGGAGACTGATGTGTCAGAGTTTGGCTCTTCCCAGAGGATCCCAGTTCCTTCAATTTTTTTCCAAGTTGATAGATCCCATTAAGCAAAGATTAACTTCAACTTCTTTTTTTTTTTT
>VXBJ01004449.1:882917-933154 GCA_013400055.1 Nycticryphes semicollaris
CATTGTCCCCATCTTCACTCCTATATCAAGGTGAAAACAAGAAATCAGTAAGCCAGGAGTAGTGTCAGCGTGGAACATTTTCCAGGCTGCCTTTGTCTGCTTGTTAATAATGAAAGTCTATTTATAGCTCAGTGCAGAGCAGTGAGAGTGTGCTGTGGGTGACAACGTGATATGGATTTCACAGCCCATCAGTTTGGATTTCAAGTTTACAGTCCGCTCTTGGACTAATTGAGAAGTCAGACACTGTTTTGGGATGTTACAGCCAATGCAAAACAGGGCAATTGGTGCTTGCTTAGCGAGCATTTGGGGTCGGGTTGACTGGGGCAACGTCAGAGCACTCTGAGATCAGACAGGCTTTGCACAATGGCCTGAGAAAACCCATCTCATGGAAAGAGGTTTTGCATGCTGAACATCAAGGTGCTCATGGGCTTGATATCTGTCATAGCCCATCACTTTGTGGTAATAATTAGGAGAAGTCCAAGATTAGACTGTAGTTTGGCTCTGAGACCAGGCACTGCAGATATGGTGGGGGCATGGTTGCTTTTGCCCCTCCTGGTCATGGCCATTTAGACACCAGTGCCCTGTCCCCACTGCTGTTTCTGGAGCTTCATATTGAAGGGTGCCAAAACCCATGTTTGGGAAAGGGGAGGAGTTGTTTTGTCACAGCCCAGCTTCATCGTTCCCCCTTTGCTGTACTGGCACAGCTGAAGGGTGGCATCAGGACAAAAATGGGGAAGTATTGGGAGAACAAGATGCAGTTCCTCATAGGGAGGGAAGGGGACACACAGGGAGCTGGTGAGCATCAGATTGCACTAGTGGCACTGTTCTGAAAAACAGTTCCAGCTCCAGAAGATTAACATTTTATGTTGACAAAAATTGGAAAGATAAAAAGAGGCACAGAGGTTGAATTGATTTCCTGGTAGAGTGAGAAACAGAAGTTGACTCTTCTCCATCTCAGTCCAGCTACCACATTGATCTCGTCGTGAGTGGGTCCTGACACCACCTTGTAGGATGAGAAATACACTTATCCTTTCTGTGGAGGGGCAAATAAAACGATCCCAGACTGGTCCATGGGGTCCATTCCCCTATAGAGACCACAGTGAACCATGATCCAGAAGTGGGTCTGACCTGCTGTGGTCATTGGTGTGGTCATGTGGATGGCTTTTATCACATCTGCAGCTTTGTTGCTGTGCTGGTGCCACAAAGCTGATTGATTGTACTCAGACCAGTTAGTGTAAATGGGGCTAAACAGGGAGAGGAAATACTCAGGTTGGAAAGTCAGTAGTCCTGAATAGCTCTCAAAATTCTGGGAAAAAGCTGTCATCTGTTTCCAGTGCAGAGACCTGGGTGCTTCTCCTGCTTTCTCTTACTACGGCATCAATCCTGTCACCTTATTTCCATCCACATGCCTCTTTCTGGACATGTTTCCAGTGAAGTGCTGTCAGATGAGTGTCTTGATGAAGCACTCTTCTGGTGCCTAACCTTTTCTCATTGTCATTTCAGCTGGTAGCCCCTACCTTTGAGGGTGAAAACCCTATGCTTGGAGCTTCAGCTCCTCCCCATGAGGAATCAAGGATGGACTCCATGCCAGGGGCTATTTTGTCCAAACACTTAATTTCCACACAGATGGTCCTAAAAGTCAGAAGTTGAAGTGCAGCTGCCTATAGCTAGGTATGGCACACCACTGTACTCTGTTATGTCTAAGATATAGGATCTATTAATGGAATGCAGTGCCTAATTTTAAGCCCCTGGGATTCAGAGTCTTTGCTTTTCAAGTTTTTGCATCTCAGAAGTGAGTCTGATGTTATTTCAGGCAGAGCTTTTCTGTCTTCGGGCAGAGAGACAGACTACATGACCCTATTTTGACCCTATATTATATGTAGAAAGACCATGGTAAGGCTCAGTAGTTTCATATAAGAGGAATCTGTCTAAAGCATTGCAAGTACTAGATTGTTATTTAAGAGTCACTTCCAAACAGTTTTACCTTTTCCTAAGCCTTTAAACCCAAGGTAGTACGAGCTCAGTTAACTATTTATGACTAAAGCAATGGCTGCTATCGGCTTCGTGGTCAGCTCCTTCAAGGTTGTACAGGATCCTGAATTTCACAAATCACCTGAAGTTTTCAGTAGGCACTCAGGCCTACATTCACATGCGTGTTTAGATACTAAATTTCATCAGCCCAGTGGAAATTCAAGTGCCTATATCTCTTTGTGGGTCTGGCCACTAATGATTTGCCAGTTTGGAAGCTGCTTATTTATCTAGGGCTGAGACTTGTCTTGAGATGAGCACTTTCCACTTTCCACGGACATATTCAATTTTTACTTGGATCCAGCATTTTCTGCAAATTAATTTAGGGATGAATTGAAGATGTTATGCTTTTCTTGTTCTTTTTATGTGGTGGGGACTGACATCCTAAACTCACTCTCTGGAACCAGTAGCGGGTTATCAGCACCCAGTTCCCCTCCTTTTGGGCACATGATGTAGTTGCTTTGCTACAGCTTCTCCTGCTGACAAAAACATGTCTTCCTTGTCAGAGCAAAGTCAGTACTGGGTGTGGACAGGCAGAGGCACTTGACATTGGCAAACTGACATTGCAAGACAAGGAAATAATTAACTAGGTCTGATCACCTTTATTTCAAAACTACAGGGAGATTTTGAACACAGTGTCAGATAATAAAATCTCTAACATCCACTGAGATTTAATGCAGCTGGATTTAGAGTCTCTATTGCCATTTTCAACTTTCTTCTCATTCTCTCCTGTGTTTTCAGTTAAGTTCACACCCTTTCCATCGGTATGTCTGTAATTCAGTTGACTTGACATAGTCCCAATATCTGATAATGAAAAACTTCTTGGCTCTGAGAAAAGCAAACATACTGTGGCTTAGCCTCTTGACATTCCCAACTCTCTCCTTCTGCTCAAACACACACACAGTATTTTTTTCAGCCTTAAGAGGAACAGCGCTACAGCCACAAGTTACTATTTTCATAAGTTCATAAGGCCAGTTATCAGATAAAGCCTCCACACCTCAGATCATGTTTGACAACGAAGGCCCTGAGTTGCATCCAATATGTGAAAATCACTGGATTATTCTGCACCCTTGTTGTCAATGACTTGCAATAAAGAAATTAAGAAAGGAGAAAAGGTAGCTAATTTAGTCAGTGAAGCTAAAAATAAACTTTTAAAAAATGTAAGAAGCAAATTCTTAAAATGTTCTGATAAGAAGCAGTCCGAGTACAACACATTGTCACTTGTCAAAAGCAGCTTGCCTCTTCCCTCTGCTAAGTAGCCTCTGGGTTCTGCTGTTGCAATGGGTAAAATACAGCCTAGATCATCTGGTGATGACTGTACCATTTCCTTTCTACCGAAGAATAAAACAACCCCCTGCTAAGAGAAAAATAAAGCACCTTCAGGTTTACTGGTTTTATCAGTTGTGTTCTAGCCTTGTAAAATCTCCATCTCCAGCTACCAGCAACAAAATGAATATCTGTATGGCTTCTCTATGTACTTTGTTCTCAGTCAATTGAATAGGGGTTTTTTACCTTTTTTTTCTTTTTTTTTTTTCCCCCAGTATCCTAATCTTTTTTTCTTAAAAGGCTTGACTCCAAAAGCAGCAGACATCATACCAGGTCTGCTCAATCATCCAGCAGGGGCTGGATGAGTTTGCATGCTTTATATTGCATGAAGATTCTGCCCCTCTACACCACTCTGGTGAGACCCCACCTGCAGTACTGTGTCCAGCTCTGGAGTGTCCAACATAAGAACGATATTGACATGTTGGAGCAGGTCCAAAGGAGGCCAGAAAATTGATCAGTGCTGGAACACCTTTCCTACGATGACAGACTGAGAGAGTTGGAATTGCTCAGCCTGGAAAAGAGAAGGCTCCAGGGAGACCTTATTTTGGCCTTTTCAGTAGCTAAAGAGGGCTTATAAGCAAGATGGGGACAGACTTTTTAGCAGGGCCTGTTGCAAACTAAAAGAGGGTATATTCAAAATAGATATTAAGAAGAATTTTTTTTATGATGAGGGTGGTGAAACACTGGCACAGGTTGCCCAGAGAGGTGGTAGATGCCCCATCCCTGGAAATATTCAAGGTTAGGTTGGATGGGGCTTTGAGCAACCTGATCTAGTTGAAGATATCCCTGCTCATTGCAGGAAGGTTGGACTAAATGGCCTTTAAAGGTTTCTTCCAACACAAACTATTCTGTGATTCTATAAGAACCAATGCTCTAGCATTACTTGAAATGTCCATCCTCAGGCAGAGCTCTTGGCAGAATGGGTGCTCTTGGTATCTGGAAGCTATGTATGCCACAGTTATGTGGAAATAGTGATTTGATGCACTTGGCACAGGGAAGCTGTGTTGGCTTAACTTCATCCAGGATAAAATAACTTCTTTGATCCACTCAGGACCTTTTTTTTTTTTTACCATAATTTCCAATTCTGCCAGTGGTAAGGGGTGAAGGGGAGTGAGATGAGGGGAAGCCTGAGAGCTGGCAGTGAGTAACAACATATCCAAGATTTGACAGACTCCGGTGGCATAACTTAATTAACTAATGGCCTGGATAGAGCTGTAATGGGATCCGTAAAGAGAAAGCTTTTAAGCAAAACTTAAAGCCAATGGCATTAATGACAGTGAGCTGAGGGCTCTTACTCCTTCTGTTTTTTCCTGTAAGGCTGGTGACACAGACCTTCACCTACACTCTATCCCTAAAGGCGTTTCTCCATCTAGTGTCCCTGGGTGACAATTACAGCCAGCTTGGTCCCAGTATCCCACTTTTGTTCCTGTATGGCTCAGATGTTTGCTCATAAACTCATAAGTAGAAAGAAGATGGAAGGATGCTCCAGTGAGCTGGCCTGGGCTGGAGCCACCTCTGTGAGTGTCTAAAGTCACTGGCTGCTTCTCTGATGTTTGAGGGTGATTTATTTTGTCTTGCCATCATGGAGCACACGTAAATTTTTTTCTTCCATTTTTCCTTCAGTGATGCTCACCCCTTTGAAACTCCTGGTCTCTCAAGTCTGACTATTTGAAGTTGCTTTGTAAAGCTGATATTGAAGGCAAGGTTTCAGGCTGCCCGGGCACCCCTTTTCTTGCATGTATTTACCTTCAAGGGTGATTTAGTGTATGGAAACTGCCTACTGCTCCCCAGCATAATCTGCAAACTTCCAACAGCATTTTCTCAGCCTGTGGTATACACATGAGTGTATATTCACATGGCTGTAAAGTCTAACGATGCGTGTGTTTTAGGCAATACCATGTCTAAACTAGGTAGGCGAGCAGAGCCTGTCACGTCACCTTCACTGCTTACCTCCTCTGCTGAGCTTTTAATGTGAGTAATTAAACGACAGTCTTTATTTGCACCACTATTATTAATCTGTTGGATGGAGATGTCGCCTCTCTTCCAAGCGCAGTATCCCTGGGGCCCTGAAGCATGCACATATGGTGACACACCGCTCTGTTCCAGCAAGGTAGGTGGTCATGCTGTTCTTCCTCTTCTCCCTAATTTCCTCTCACACTCATACCTCTTTTACAGAGGTGCAAGTTACAGGCTTCTTGTTGTGTTTCCCTCTCAGCAGTGGTTTTTTTTTTTATCTGAGGACAAAAGCAGTTTGTTCTGCAGGCTTGTGGGAACTTGCTGGGCATCAGCAACAGCAGTGGCAGAAAGTAAGCGTGGGCAGATGGCTCTTGGCCGAACCTCCTGCCTGTCAATGGCTGGCATCTCCTCTGATATCTGTGGTGTTTCAGGGAGAACGGGCACAGGACTGCCAGCTCCTACGTTTAGTGTTGCTGGTTGCAACCTGCTTGGGGCAGCATATGGCCCACAGTACCTACAGAGAGAGTTGGACAAGAGATGGTTACGGGTCCCCCACTGTGATTGAAGGTATGCCTGACTCTGCTGGCTGGCACCAGCTGAAATGCCACACAGCAAAATGTCTTGGAGTATTCTTAAGAGGGCATCCCACAGCCAATCAGAAAAGCTGTGAAGATATCAGGGAGTCCAAAATGCTGTCTGTGCTCTGTCCTACTTAGCACCATTTCCTCAAAGGCTTTTGGGAACCAGGCTGCACGTTTCCAACAGAAATGTGACGTCTGAGGGTTACATACTTGCTCTACCTGTAGCAGAGAAGAAGAAAGCTATGACACAGCATGGACGGGGCAGGATCATTTTCTTCAAGAATGATCTGAACTAATAGTTCACATCCTACTTTGGGATAAGGATACTGCTTGGGGGTCTGTCAGCTTTACACATAAATCAGAAGACCAAAACACTTGCTCCCCTTAGGATGCAAGGGAGCTGCAACGTGGGTCCACAAGGCATGCTTCCTAGCAGCAAAGACATGCTTTGAAGCTCCAAGAGGAGATCCTTAGACTGGGATATATAAAAGTACTCTCAGTTGTGTTATAGGAATCCTATTTAAGATGTGAGGAGATTTGGTCCTGTGGTTCTAATGGAACTGGTATTCTAGGGTCTATCAGAGAGAGCAGAGTCCTGGGCTTTTACCTGTGTCCTGGATGGACCCCCTTGCATATGTCTTGACAGGTGTTCTTGGAGGTTAAACTTTTGTCCTTTTGGGTGGAAGGCAAAAAAGAAAGACTTTGTTCCTCTGTGAAAATGATCTGACTCTGGACTCTTTGCATAGGAACAGGAAACCTGCCAAATTTAGGGAATGTTTATTCCAGACATGAATTGCACAGCTGATCACAAGACAGCACTGGCCATAACACAGGCACAGGGATAGATACTGCTGCAGGGGAGTAGCAGACTCAGAGAACATCTCCACTGATGTTGGTTCACACTGCACATAACAAAGGAAGAAACGCTTCATATTATGGGAAACACTTCATTTCAACCAAAAGTCAAAAGTGTGACTGCAGCTCTCCGGCACATACCTGAAACAGCATTTAATTAAACACCATCAGGGAGCTTAGCAAAAGATTTCTCCATAGTCCTAGGGGGATTGTGTTATGACCACACTGTAATTAGTACTTAAGTTATCTGGTTTAGAGCTTAATCACATACCTGTCTCTTGATGTACTCACCACCTCTGAGTAGACTAGATCAGAAAGAAGCGATGTGACATACAGGAGGCCTTCAGAAAAGCTGGAGAGGGACTTTTTACAAGGGCATGTAGGGGTAGGATGAGGGGTGATGGCTTCCAATTAGAAGATAGTAGATTTAGATTGTATAACAGGAAGGGTAGTGAAACACTGGGACAGACTTGACAGAGAAGTTGTGCATGTCCCATCCCTGGAAGTGCTCAAGACCAGATTGGAGCTTTGAGTAATCTGGTCTAGTGGGAAGTGTCCCTGCCCACGGTAGAGGGGTTGTAACTAGATGATTTTTAAGGTCACTTCCAACCTAAACCATTCTATGATTCTATGACATCCTGGTATTCATCTCTTTAAAATCCACCAGGAAGGGACTAAGCTACTCTTTACATTTCTGGACAGGAGAAGTAGTGGTGTTAGCCTTATAGCTTCAGTCCTGTAATCCCAAGTCTGCTTTATTATGTGAAGTGACTCCTTACGAAATAGTGCTTCTGATAGTCTTCCCAGTTTTTTTTTAGGTTACACAGGGCACCATGTCTTTTTGTGTTGAAGTACAGAACTTAGCCCAATATGGTCCAGATCTCAGGTGGGTAAAGACAGTGTGCCAGCATAAAGAGGTGATGACAGTAATTGTCTGGATCAGAGAGATGTAGAGCCTTTGTGATAGTCAATGAGACTTCCACATGCCCTCTGGTTGTCATTAAGCACACAGCTTTGAAAGCAGAAAGGAACTTAGCAATTCTAGAAAACCTGAAAATCATTAAAAACTGTTAGTTCATAATTAATCACAATTTCCAAATGAAAGGTGAAATGCTAATTATTTTCCCCTAATTACACTAAAATCCTCAGAGGATTCAAATATTGGCATGACCTATAGTTTACAGAGACCCAGATGACACCCACATACCACCTAATTAGCAATGACTTTCCACAGAAGGCACCTCTTTGAAGCATTACATTTTCCACATGTTTTTTCATATTAACACTATGAAAATCACCCTCCCCTACTCATCACAGGGGATGAGTCAAACACATTATCGCAGAGCACCCAAAACCTTCCTTGACCGGAATAATCCTTGTAACACCAGCTAATAAGTGAAAGTGGAGGGGTTTTATTCTGATCTCCCTGACAATGGGAGTTAACTGTGCATAGGGAGGAGAAAACACAATTAAAATGAACAATCTGCATTAGATACACATTATAATGAATACACATTAATGATCAGGGATAATTATCTGGTTGTATTAGTAACGAGGTCCTGCTTTGGTCCATGGCCCTGCATCCACAAGATATGACTTGCCTTGGTTTCCAAAAAGCAGCGATACTTTAGAGATATTCAAGTGGAGCACACAGGTGCTGGGGAGAGCAGGGCTGACAATTAACCACTAGTGTCAAACCTATGTATGTCCCTCAACACAACTATTTATTTGTTTTTTTGCCCTAGTAGGAGGCAAGAAAGATGGAACTTCACAGATGCAGAGATCATGCTTTCGACTGGTCACCTTATGAAGCACCATCTTCTTTCCCCATCTGAGGCTTACAAAAAGGAAGCAGGAGTATAACTTTGTGTTCTTGCTGAATTTGTCAGCTCTACAAGTTGTTCTGTTTTATCTCAGATTCAGTCATTGCAGCAACGTGAATAAAACATTATCATGGCAGCACTTGGGAAGCAGGGAGTAAACAACAGACAAAGCTGGAAGTCAAGCTCTATAGAATCATAGAATCATAGGATACCAGTCTGGAAAGGACCTCAAGGATCATCCAATCCAACCTTTCTTGGCAAAAGACAAAAATGTCCTTTCCACGTGACTCCTTGTAAAAAAGGAGTCTCCATCTTCTTTGTAGCCACCCTTTAAATACTGGAACACGGTGATAAGGTTACCCCTAAGCCTTCTTTTCTCAACACTGCACAAACCCAGTTCCTTCTGTCTTTGGATCATCTTTGAGGCCCTTCTCTGGACCCTCTCCAGCCCATCCACAACTTTTTTTTCCTTACGTATAAAGAAGATTGACATTTCCTGCAGACCAATTGTCCTGGTTGCAGTTACCAGTAAAGAAAAATCTGCAGGTATATCAGACACCACCTAGGGAACTTGGCAAGAGGGAGGAAAACATGAATAAACTAAGGCTGAGGTGGAAAAAGTTTTACCTTACTTTCCCAATCAGTCTCCCAAAATCTAGTTAATGCGGATAACAAACAATGCCATAAGAAGGCACTTTACTTACAGAGTTTTTTGGATTTGCAAAGGTACAGTTTATACTTTGACAGAGGCACTGTTTCATGTTCTTCTCCACCTGCCTAATCCTAGTGGCAGTCTGGGGCATGGTACAGCAGCCAGCGCAGTTAGGACCTTCTGTGCAAACAGTTCCCTTCTGCTGAGGCCCTTAGTGGGATGGGGTAAAGCACTAGCATAAATTCCACTCGTGTCTAAAGAATTCTGTCCTTTATTCTGCTACCGAGCAGATTCACCTGCCTTACAAGAGATCACCATGGGGAATGGGAAAACAAAGGAGGCTGTTGATTCAGTTTCAGAGCTTCCTATTTCCCACAAGGAGAAAATATATGCAGAACTCATTCCAGGCTGAAAAGGAGATAAAAAAGAAGTTATTTCTCCTGGCAAGTCTTTTTAAAATGAAGTGCCAGACATTGGGATCCTAAATCCATGACATCTAAATGTTTAAAAAATGTGTGTTATTGTACTGGGTTTGGCTGGGATAGAATTAAATTTCTTCATAGTAGCTTGTACATGGGTATGTTTTGGATTTGTGGTGAAAACATTGTTGGTAACACTGTTGATATATCACTTATTGCTGAGCAGTGCTTACACAGGGTCAAGGCCTTTTCTGCTTCTCGTGCTGCCCCATCGGTGTGTAGGCTGGGGGTGCACAGGAATCTGGGAGGGTACACAGCTGGGAAAGCTGATCCCANCTCCGTCCCACCGGGCAGGTGAGCAGGTGTCCACGTGGTGCTTAGCTGCCTAATGGGGTGAAACCACAACATAAGGTAATCTAAATATCTGACCTGTGAGAATTCTCAGCACCTCACAGCCCATCACTGATGTCAGGTCACTGGAGACTATGATCCTTCATGCAATATTCACAGAACCACAGAATAGTTGAGACTGGAAGGAACTTCTTAAGATCTTGGCCAACTCCCCTGATGAAATAGGTTCAGATACAGAAGGTTGCCCAGGACTGTGTCTGGTTGGGTTTTGAATATCCTGAGGGATAAAGACTCCACAACCTTTCTAGGCACCCTGTTCCAGTGTTTGACTGCCCTCTGTACTGACACGTGCATGAGTTCCTCTGACATGAGGTTAGTGACTATTTGGATTCTTAATGGAAATGACAGGGCAAAANAAAAGGATATTCCACGCCATATAACAATGTTCTCAGAAATAAAACTGGGTATGAGGTGAAGGTTAGCCAGGGCTGCCTTTGCTTGGTGACTGGCTAGACATCAATTGGTTGGTGGCAGGCAACTGGGGCTTTTGTTGCATCATTTGCTTTTCTTATTTTGGCCTTAGTTTTCAGGTGGATTTTTTTTTGTTTGTTTTTTTTGGGTTTTTTTTATTAATATTTATTTATTTATATATTTACTTTTAACTGTCTTTATGTCAACCCATGAGTTTTCACACTTTTATCCTTCCAGTTCTCTCCTCCGTCCCACCGGGCAGGTGAGCAGGTGTCCACGTGGTGCTTAGCTGCCTAATGGGGTGAAACCACAACATAAGGTAATCTAAATATCTGACCTGTGAGAATTCTCAGCACCTCACAGCCCATCACTGATGTCAGGTCACTGGAGACTATGATCCTTCATGCAATATTCACAGAACCACAGAATAGTTGAGACTGGAAGGAACTTCTTAAGATCTTGGCCAACTCCCCTGATGAAATAGGTTCAGATACAGAAGGTTGCCCAGGACTGTGTCTGGTTGGGTTTTGAATATCCTGAGGGATAAAGACTCCACAACCTTTCTAGGCACCCTGTTCCAGTGTTTGACTGCCCTCTGTACTGACACGTGCATGAGTTCCTCTGACATGAGGTTAGTGACTATTTGGATTCTTAATGGAAATGACAGGGCAAAACACATGTAGATCACTAAAAAGAGATTCCAGTGCTTCTTATTTTAGTCTTAATCTTGTAAATTGTTCCTTCTATGCTAAGTGGAGGTCATTTGCTCTGTCAGGTGCCTGTGGCTAGATGGGCTCTCTTTTGTATAAAACAAGAGGACCTGCACTTACACAGACAAGCCAATGAAATGAAGTAATACATCCAGTATGAATAAATATTTAAAAATCACATTCTGTAGGAAGAGATGACTTGGGAGAAATTGAATCATTAAGGATAAACAACCGCACCATTTATCCCCAAACAGAGCAGAAGTGGAAAAAAAAAATATTTCACCTTATATTTCAGTAGCATTTGATACTTGCAGTTATTATAGATGTTACTTCACATGGAGGTACCATGCTGGTTTTTGGCCAGTAACTGATCACTTGCTCAGGATTGGCTGAAGCTCCCAGAAAAAGGCCTAAAATGTGGAGTAACTGGCAGGTGTTGCAGAATCGGAGCCAAGACGATCAAACTTAGGAAGCAGGAAACACAAGGATTGTGTAGGCTTATGCATTAAAATGTCCTATTGGTCCTGGAGAGACTGCACCAGTCCCAGAGACAGCAAACCTCTTGAACATTTTTAACCCAATAACTATGTTTTTTTCTTCACAGGGGTAACACTTTTTTTTTTTTTTCCTTTTTCCCAGCAGATTGCTCTGAAAAGAGCTGGGTTCAGTAGATATGTGCCTCCCACTGAAAATTTTAGAATAGTGCAGTCCACTTCAGCAAACCTGCCGTAGGTTAGAGTTGGTGGTGAAGATGATAAAAGATGCATTTATACCCTTTTTTTCACATATTTAGCAAATGGATTATTTGATGTGTTATGAGTTTTGCTCTGTAGCTTGTACAGTCCTGCTTTATTGAGTAATTTACATGACATATAGTAGCCGCATTCAAATAGATAGCATTTGGAGATATTTTTCATGTTCTTCGATCTCCTCTTGTATCTTCCATCAGCAGAAATGCTCGCACCTATTATATACAACATCCACTCACTCATTTTAATCCACCCCTCCCTCTTCACAAAGGACTTAAAGAAAGAAACAATTTTATTGAATAATTAGCATCATTAATCCTTGCCTGTTGATACCTGAATTGTCATTCCAGCCCATAAAATAGCTTATATAGCAGCTTTCCTGCAATGCATCAGAAAAACACTTTACAAATAATAGCTTAATGAAACACAACAGGACAACAAATCATTACCAGAGCAAGAGGACATGTCATAAAATCTTTTTGAACAATGCGAGCGATATCAAACGATTTAAAAACAGATACAGTCTGTGCTCCTTGTACTTCTCAGTGGAAGGCAAATCCGTGCATGAGGTGCATAGCAAGTGAGAGCTTTAGAGCCACGCGGGTTTCAGGCAAGCTTTTCTGCAGGCAGATTTTCCTCTGATCCTAAAAGATGCCTATAGATTTAAAAAGGCAGATTTTGCTTCTATTTAGGATTTATTTTGCTAAGACATTTATGATTTATTCATATCTGAATGTAAACAGGACAGGAATTTAAATCACATGAATATTCCTATCTAAATTCCTCATATCTGGCATTTAGTTAATTCCAAGCACTTGATTTCCACAGTGGAGGAGACAATTTTGCCCTTATGGTTATCCTGGCGGGGAGAGGCAGAAAACTGTACATTCAAGGACATCCTAACTGAATATGCAGTGACTTTAACCTTCAAATCTATCTCAGATCTGCTAAGTTGCAGGGAGTTTCAAGCAATACCAGTGGGAGAAAACATAAAAATCTTCTTTTTCTGGACCGTAAGAGGCAAGAGAGAATGTTGAATGTGACATAAACCTGCTCTTTCTTTCGGTTACTTTGTGTAAAGGAAGATCTGAACCACAGTCAGTCATAGATGAGCTGTTTCTTTTGTTTGTGTTGTCTATTCAAAGGAGTGGAAGTAACCAAGGTGCAGTGACAATTACACTCTAGCAAAGCCAAAACTGCACCAGGATCCTTGATCCATCCCGGTGCATTAAATGATGCCTTGTATCCTTTTACAGGAAGAAACATGAAAGTTTTTCAAATCTGAAAGGTTTTTCTCCAGGAATAACTGGAAAATGATTATGATTTACAAGGCATAATGAAAATGCTTCCCAGAGGCTGCAAACTGCTACAACTATGGACAACATCGACAAATAATCCCATGAAGAATTGCAGTAATATCTGCATGAAATACGTGGACAATGTTTTCAAGTCCCAGATTAGACATCAGTAGCCACTGCCCAGCAATATGCCTTCAATAAGATGAAGGCAATGTGTAGAGCAGTACTCATTGCACAGCTGGTTGTGCTGAGGCAGCTCCATTGTGGGGGCTGAGTGGACGAATGCCCTCTGATAGGTGCTGAATCAAACTCTTTCCTCTACTGCATAAGGGTAAAGGTGGATTTGCACAAACTGGGGAAGGATTCAGAGTTGTTCAGAGCGTGTTCAGGAAGGTGACTGAATGATATTATGATACAAAAGACTGTATTACAAAAGCATATGTATTGGGTCAAGGGTTGTAAGCCAAATAAATTTATATATGTAAGTTTTAAATGCCTGTTTGCTGGCATATTTGTGCATTAAGCCCCGTTCTCCAAACAGGTAAGTTTCCGTTCTCTCAGAGTAGAAGAACTACCACTCAGATCCCAAGATGGAAGAGAACAAGGACTCTATAACCTTGAATGAGCCCAAGTACATCCAGCAATATAATCTAGAGCTGGTAGTATCCTCCAGAATGGGTACAGTGATATAACTCATATAAACAGACCTTCTACTTTTATAGTTTGCTATTATGCTCTCCTCTCACACTGAGTATACTCAATAGCTTTATCTACATGAATTTCAGAAATATGGCCTTATTCCAAGCATAAAAGTAAGGTAACGGAAGATAAAAAGTGTTTTAACAAAGTCAAGGGCAATGAACTCAAAATGTGATGGGGAAAAATTCTTGCATTTTATCCCTCCCTTGTTATGAATTTGGACAACATTGCATATACATGTCCTTCCGTTTAGCATCAGATCAATTAAAACATTCCATATTCTTGTGAAATCACTTTTTAAGGTATTTGAGATTTAATATCCAAGTCAAATCAGGTCTGGAGAAAAGAAAAAAACTCCTTGTAATTGAAGTGTGTGTGGCCTGATGTGAAGAGGCAACACATTGGAATCACAAAGGTGTGTGGAGTCCTAAATCCTGTTTCATAACCAGAAATTGTAGATCTTGATCTTAATCTTTTACAGGTCATGGAAAAAGGAATTAATATTAAATAAACAACCTCCTGGGTTTCTGTTCTCTGGAGTGTAAAGGCCATTGAATCTTCTAGCTGACAGTCAGATGGCAATAGTCTTTCCTTTTACTTGTAGTGACTGGATGTCGCATTGCTTCACGGGGACAGAATCATTATGAACTGCATGCACAGAACTGAGAAAACAACCTCATCTATCATGTAAGAATCCCAATAATTATCTGTGCACCCAATGCACTTCCCTTCCACCCACTTCTGCAGATGTTTCTGTGCTTCTGAAAGTACTAGCAAATTCCTATCTCTGAACAACATGACATGAGAGCATAGAGCATTCGCCCATCAAGCTTAATATTCTCTCTGTTTTGGGGGTCAAGTCTAGCTTTTCAGAAGAAAGAGCCACAAGTCACCTATATGAGAACAGGGAAATTCCTTCCTGCCTTCTCTGCCCATTGATTTACATCTCAAAACAGGACAGGGAAATGAAAAATACCTGGGTCCTAACTGGACTTCTTCCAATCAAGCACCATGCAACTTACCCAGCCAGCATGTCCCCGTTCTCCATTGTCACTGGAATGATCCATCACTTCTGACAAGTAACTGAAAATGAGTTGAGATATTGACACAGCTGAGTTGGTTTGCTGGCATCTGACCCCCAAAATGTGCCCATCTCCTGCTGGGAGAAGGCTGCTCCTGACAGCTTACTTCTCATTATTACCACCAGACAGCCCCATGCTGCTCTCACAGCAGTGCTGACCTCTCTGCGATCATCAGTGGTAGGTTCCATACCTTAACTATGGCAAACACTAAAAATGAGAGAGAATCCTGAAATCTCCTCAAAGCTCTTACACCCAGGGAAATTTTTTTCCTTGAGAAATGGGTGTTTGAGCCAATAACTCTGGCTTTACAGTTTCAGTGCTTCTCTTTAGCAAAGCCTTTGGAGCAGTGAACCAAATCCTGAGATACCCATGAAATCTTTACCCAGGCAAGGGTCTCATTGGCATCAATGGCCACTTATTCAAATATGCCGCTTCACTGGGATATGAGAGATGTACAAATATCTTTAGTCCACTTAAACCCAGCCAGATTTGGGGTGTGAAACAATAGAGGAGTAAAAACAGTGCAGATATCAAATGGCAGAATAAAATTAGCAAAAATAAAATGCAACTGATACTTGAAGACAAATGTCTATATTTGGAGCATCCTAAGAGAATTGTGCTTGAATATTTTTTGTCCTCTTTAGCTAACTGTTAATTAATAAGTACATAATGATTTAAGTTACAGAAGGTCTAGATGGTTGGTTTCTGCTCTTTATGCCCCACACACGTAACTGTTATGCAAATAATTAGCAGCATACTGATGTTTACCCATGTTAAAATCACCAGAGAATTGAAAACTGCAGAATGGTTTTCTATAGAATTAACAGTGTTTGTAATTCTCACTTTCTTCCTCCATCTTATGCAATATGGAGAGTGCTAAGGCAGTCATATATTTTTAATATTGGCTTAGAAGGCTCCTGTAAATATTCTGCAGCACAGTGAAACCAGAATTCCTTGGAGTCACATCAGATGACATACCTTCTCAGAGCACACCCCACAGATGACCATAAACTCAATAAATTATATCAAAAATAATAAACCATGAAGGGCAGGATTTAGAACCCTGGTTGTACAAAAGCAAACACTGTCCTGTCTAGTGCACGGATTAAGAAGGCCTCTGCCAATGTCTCTAGCTTCTCCTGAGAAGGTCAGGCTGGGCTCATCAGCACAACCAGTGAGATCAATCAGCAGGGGATGCGAGTTCTGGTCTCACCAGTAAAAGTGTCAGGGGTGGTTTTAGGAAAACAGGATGTAACTGAATCCAGTTTTATTGGTATAAGTAGGGTGGATATGGACATTCATGTCTATTCTGGGCAAAAAAGACTGAGACAGGGGTGTTAAGCTATCATTCATTGCAATGGACATGCAATGTGTCTTGGTGCTTGTTTGAACGAGTTTATATGGGAAAGACAGCCAGAGTGCTATTACAGGCAGATGCTGGGGTCTTTTTTTAGCTCTGGCATTAATTTTTCACCCTGTGCTCCTTCTCTTCAATTTCTAGGAAGAAAAGAATCAGAGCTAACCATGCAAATGTCCCTCTGCTCTGCCTCCAGCTATAAGCTTAAGAGTTATAAGCTTAACAACGCTGAATTGTAGACAAACCCCCCCTTCAATATTTTCTGGCTCAGTGGCTCTGTGAAGACCTCTTTGAAGGTGCAGCTCTTTAAAAAGCCTCTGCGGCAGCAGAACAGAAGTGTTTGTTGCTAAATATAGAAATGCACTTGCTTACAAGTGTGGATTGTTTGCTACAAGGTTCACGTTTGGCATAGATTCTAAGGAGAAAAAGTGAGAGGAGAAGCAAAAAAGGAAGGCCTCAGTAATAGTGCCTGTTGAGGGTAGAAAAGCATGGGCTAGTGAGGCTGGGCTACTGTCCAGTTGTCTGATGTGCTCATGGGAAGGTAAATACATGGTAAGTCTTATTAGTTGGAGGTTTGTTTTTTTTTTTTTTAATTCACCATAGCCAAGTATTAACCCTATTGTTTAAAACTGTGGCCAAATGTTGTCTGAAAACACTGTGTACAACTGTCATTACTAAATTTGAAGAAACACATGTTCAGATCAGAAGGAGTTGAAGAATAAAAGGGGAAAGGAAGGGGAGGGGAGAGAAGGGGGGTTCGAAGACTGTTAGAGTGTTAAGGGAACAAGGTATACATTCCTACTTTGCTCTTACTATCCTCTAAGCATCTAGTAGTGGACACATTTTCTATGTAGATGAACTGCCCACATTGGAGAACTAGTGGAAGACAGGTTGGTAGTGTGCCTGGAATGAGCTCGAGACACAGCTGGGCCCTTGTCATGAACAGTGTGGTTGTCCATACGTGCTTAGATTTAATATCAGTTGCTTGTGTTTCTGTGTGTAGTTTGAAATGTCATGCTCCAAGTACTATTAAGTATCTTTTACTAAATAGTGGACTTTATGGTTGGTTTCTTTTTGATTTTTTCCTTTTTTTTTTTTTTGCCTCTTCCCTTCTTTAGCTTATTTTGGTATTTGTTATGAAAAAAAGAGTTCCATCACAATTAGTTGCCTTGGCTACTAATGATTTTCTTGTATTCATATATAGCTTCATGTATTTAAACATAGCACCTAATCTATCTGCTTTGTGTTGCTTAATGTGACAAGGCCCTAAGCTGCAGTGGTTACAGCTTTGATTACACTAACGGCATCTTCATTTTGTTCTGGTGGGGGAGTGATGTTTTTCTGGAAGTAATATTGAGCAGAGGGACTTGATGAGATCCCATTGAACCTCATGCACTGTTTACAGCACATCATGGAAGGAACTATTCTCTGGGGACTAAGCTTAAAGAAACAAAGGCAGCGATGTCTGCGTGCAGGTGTCAGATACCTGGGAACTTGAAAGGCTATGGATTTCTGCTATGAGTTACAACTCTAAACAAAAGGAGGTGACCAGTGACACTGACACCCCATACTGCCAGCCACCCGCAACTGATCTGAGCGGGTCTTGATATCTGAATAAACAGTGTGTTTTTATGCAGTCATTTCCAAGTAAGAAGCAAGTTAGCTGGCAAGATAGGTCCGTTCACTTTACTCCAGGTCACATCAAATGTGTATAATAGGGCCAGGAGCTGTGCCCAAGTCCCCTGGCCAGGCCAGAAGTTTTAGCCAAAAACCCCCAATTTACTGTCTTGGAGCTGCATACTCAAGGAAACAAACATTCAGAGGGGGTTTATGATGATCTCTCTAGTGGTGACGTTGGGGTGATTAATCACAGAATTAAAAATCATAGAATGGTTTAAGTTGGAAGGGACCTTAAAGATCATTGAGTTCCAACCCCCTGACATGGGCAGGGACACCTCCCACAAGAGCAGGTTGCTCAAAGCCCCATCCAGCCTGACCTTGAACATCTCCAGGGATAGAAGATCCATGGCTTCCCTGGGCAACCTGGTCCAGTGTCTCACCACCTTCAGAGTGAAATCTCTAATCTAAATCTCCCCTCTTCCAGTTTGAAGCCATTAACCCTCATCCTACCAGTACACGGCTTTTTAAAAAGTCCCTCTCCAGCTTTCTTGGAGGCGGCCTTCAGACACTGCAAAGCTGCTGTAAGGTCTCCTCGGAGCCTTCTCTTCTGCAGGCTGAACAACCCCAACTCTCTCAGCCTGCCTTCATAGAAAAGGTGCTCCAGCCCTCTGATCATCTTCATGGCCTCTTCTGGATTGCTCCAACAGTTCCATGTCCTTCTCATGTCAGGGGCTCTACAGCTCGAGGCAGCACTGCAGGCTTGATCACACCAAAGCAAAGCAGAGGGGCAGAATCACCTTCCTATCCTTGCTGGCCATGCTGCTGGGTATGCAGCTCAAGATACAGTTGGCTTTCTGGGCTGTGAGCAGCAATGCCGAAGTAAATTTTGCATCAGTTATAGGAAAGAAAGAAGCCCACTAAGGAGTTATGACTTGACATTTTCAGTTGGAAAGAGACTAAAGAAAGAGCCTGTGCAGTCAGGTGCCTGAAGTTAGTTTTGTAGCTTGGTGAGGTGACCTCCTGGAATCAGAAGTGAGACAAAGTTGTTGTTCCAGCTGAAGTCAGTGGGAGTTAGGGAGTCTCATTGCCTTTGAAAATCAACTCGTTTAGCCTCAGTAAAGGCAGGTGAAAATAAAAGAGAGAGTATCTTTTCTTCAAAACGATAATGCAAGTGTTGCTCATTTGGTGCCTGAGACCTCCTGCCAGTAACACCTGTGTCACCAGCTCTGTTCTTTGGCTTTGCTCAACTCCAATTTCACATTGTTTGAAGAAAAGTACCAAAAAGCTTTATGTGCATATGGTGTGCATGCTGGGTGGAACTATTGCCATAAGAGTAGGCAGGAACAACGTCAAGGCTTTGCTACATGTTATATATCACTGGTGCAACTCGTCCATCATCCACAAGAATAAACACAATACTTTGGTGAACAGAAACACAAAGCAATAGAGGTCTCAGCAGCTGGGATGGATCCATCCAGGCTATAAATATTGCTTGTTCAATCACATATTAAATTGTTGCCTTTGAGAACTTTCTCATAGCTTTGTTTGGTCTTGATTAGCTCTGGACGCAAGATTATGCCTTCGTCAAAGTTTCTTCATCAAAGCTTGTGACTGGACAGAGAAATAAATTTGCAGCATGAAGTCTTAGCCCTGCTGAAGCCATGAGGAGTTTTGCCATTATACTGAATGAATTGCACCTAAAGCCAGAAAAGGGGCTGTTGTGCTCATATAGATAGATCCTCACTCAGCAGTTCCCTCATCTCATTCGCATAGCAAACAGCTGAACCCAATGCATAACATCAAAAAAGACATAACATTAATTTACTACTGGACAGCATGCTGGTTAACTACTTGAAATACTTAATGGAACCATTGGATCTTTCATTATATTTCCAGTTCAAACTTCATTGACTTGCTCCCAGTCGATACACCTTACTATGCCCTTTACCACAAAGGGTATTCTTAAGACTTTCTCAGTAGGTCTTTTCACTTATACAAAATTGGTTTCACTTTTGCAGGGCTAGAGGGGATTTTAATAGCATGACTCTACTTTGAAAGGTAGCCCTTTGAAAAAGTCATGTTGGGGATGAATAAACTTGCTGCCCACAGTCTTCATTCACATCTGCTCATGCAAATAATCCTATTCCTTTGCTTTGAAGAAATGATCTAGACATTTGAAAAAGGGAGAATGTTGTCCTGGCTTTGCATAATTATCCAAGCACTTAACTAAAAGCATGTCTATGTGGTCCAGTGGAAGCTCATGCAGAGAACCTAGTTCTCATTAGGTTACTTTGTTAGCAGTTGCTGGACCAGTTAGTGGTGCTCTAAAGCAGAAGCCTTTACATTAGCGCTACTGACTGCAACAACCAAACCCTGGAGAGGGTTTTGAAGCTAGACAAGCCTGCTGCTCCAAGTAAGGTATGATCTTCTACCAGTCTCTTCCAGGTGTAGGTTTGGGAAAATAGTTCATATAGTTAGAAGCAAAGCCTTGAGGGTGTAGTGTCCCCATGCCTACTCCTTCCCAGTTTCCCAGTCTTCTGTTCTCAGTCAATATGGACAACAAAACACTTTCTATGGGAAATTCAGTCTGGTTGAGGTGTGAACCAGCTGCTCTCTCCAACCCTAACCACTGAGAGCAGAGGGATCTCAGCACAGTTGATCCCTAAGCAGAGGTATTTAGGTGCCTACAGTTGGATAGCATAAAACCAGGACCAAGGGATGTGCCAGCCTTTACCCTGTGGCATAACTGCATTTTCTTTCCAGAACTGCTCTGAAATATAGATGTGCATAATTGCTTTTAAATAAATGTTTCAGTGCTAGTATAAAAAAATCTTAATGCCTGAAGCACTCCACTTATGATGAGCAGCCCTACAACAACTAAACAACAGTTTGTGTATGTACCCAAGGCAAAAGGGGCTAGTAATAAGTTAGTGTCAAGCTTCCAGGGGATTAATATATGAACATTAGGTTAAACACACTTTATGTTTAAAAACACTCAGGCAGCATCTTTCTATGCAGCATGCTATTAAAATTGACACGAGTGACTATTAACTACTGTACATAAGCACACTCATGTCATAACTCATGCTTTATTAAGCAACTACAGGTAAGTACATAAAAATTCAATGTACTGTATTGCATCTTATTTATATCACTGTTCCAGTGAAATATAAATTGTCACCAATAGATCTGCTCTACTAACAATTCCATAGTAAATTACAAATAGACTCAATGAAACTAATACTCTTGTAATTTATGTAACCCATTTTTTTCTATTTATATTTAAGGTGTATTTTGAAAAACATACTACACCATTCAAAGAAAAAAAAACAAACCACAAAACAAAAAGCCAACCCAACACTTAATGTCTTGAGGCCAGGATTAAACAGCTACTGATGTAGAACCTCTGCATTTAAATAACTTTGGGAGAGTGTCCTTCATATATTGTGTTTAAGGATAAAGGCTACATGACAACGCACCTAAGAACCACCATAGCAAAGGGCGTCCTGGTTTGAGCCCCCAGGGAAGCTCAGAGAAAAGATATTTCAAATATAGTGAGTGCCAAGGGAGTCTTTCCCTCCTGGTGTTGAGATGTCAATAACCTGACTGAGCCAAAGGCTTCATCAAGACCATTATACGTAGCAGATTCATGTTTCTTCTGTAGATGTGTGTAAAACCCGCAAGGATGTTTTTCCACTTTTAGGTACAGTTATGTTCTGTGGCAATAAGTTGGCAGTTTCACTATGAGCTTTCTGAAAAAGCAGCTTCACTTTTTTACTTTAAATCTTATGCCTGAGCATTTTAGTTAATGTTTTTCATCCTTGTATGAAGAGAAATAGAAAATAAATATTTCAAATTAATTTTCTCCGACACATTCATAATTTTTTTTTCTCTTTACTTTTCTTCAGGTGTCAGGTTCCTCTTCTGTTAAATGTATGTGCCCGTATAAATCAAATACTCCTTTTACTTTTCCTGGAGTTCCTGGGGGTTAAAAGGAGCTGACATGAGGGGCAGACTTTGGCACTGACTGTCCATGAAACAGCTGAAGGGCACTTCTGGTTAACAAAATAAGTTTACTCCAAGTTATACAAAACAGAAAGCTGAACAAGGACACAATTTCTCACTCATAATGTGGTGATGTCTTTATGAGATGCCTACTCTAACGTATCTGTGTAACATAATCTGATCAACCCTAGAGTTAGGTAGGGGTTAAATGAGACAAAAATATTCACCATGAGTTTGGAAAGATTGCTTTATTTAAAAACACATTAGCTGAAACAAAAGCTTTACAGATCAAAAGAAATATGAAAAAAACCCGATGACATTCTAGTGAGGAACCTGAGAGATCAGCATAAATGGTTAATCTTGATGTAGATGAAGAAGCCAGATGTTTTTGTGGGGCTGCATTGATAAGAACCATAAAACACTCTCCATAAATGATCACCAAATATAAAAAATAGTTTTTGGCAATCTTGGCTGTCTTAAATAGCAATTTTCACAACAACATCCTGAGTTTATAACTTATGAAAAGTCTTGGAGTGGTCAGCTAAAGCCTGTGGTCTCTTTTGTAGCTGTTCAGAGCAGCAGGCTGAAATGATAACTCCAGTGCTGTATCCAGCATGCACCCAGGTCTGCAGTGTTCCCTGGGATTCACTGGAATTATATGGCAAAATCCCAACAGAATTCCCTTGCAAACAGGCACTCCACCCTCCTCATTTCTCTGGAAAAATCCCATCCTCAGACCTTTCCAGCAATACTGCTTCTGGATGATTTCCGTGTTAATCTCAGTGCAGAAATGAGTTGTATATATTTATTTAAGAATAGCTGTAAAATCTGCTTCAGAAAAGTATGCAGTCAACTAGTTTCTGTCTTTAGAGGCATATTTTTAATGTTCATTTTTTTATTTAAAAAATGTTCATTTATGTATATACAGTAACATCATTATAACCCACTCAATTCAATTAGCAGCACCATGAAAAGGGGGTGGAGGTTTTTGTTTGATTCAATTGTAAGCAAATGAAGCAGTAATAAACCCCCAATTAGCACTGAGGAAAATAGGCTGAAGAATTTTTTTCCCTAGCATTTCACTGTAAACAAAAATGTGTGGCTGGCATTCAAGAGGAAGGAAAATACAATTTAAAGACACTTTAAATCTTCAGTGATTAATGTCATGCCAAGTGACTCATTAAAATTCCCATAAAAATATGACCACAGAAAAGAATTCTCTTCTGAAGGAAAATCAAATGTAATTAAGAAGACTGAGAGAAAAAGAACAGGGGAAGAATTACCAGCCAAAATCAAGCTAAACTAAGCTGCGAAATAACATGTTTCAAAGGGATCAACCAGACCCTTGTTGAGGGCATTGGACTGGAACTCAGGAGGAGTGCATCCAGGTCCCAGTACTGGCACAAACCCTTTGTGTGACATCTGTCAAATTGCTCACTGGTGGCTTGGTATCTTGGGCATGAAGTGGAGATGATGACAATTGCCTTCTCTGACCCTCAGAAAATCTTCTTTTGTTTTGATCAAGGACTTGGGGCAAATACGTAGAACTAACCTCAGGAGACGATAAGATTAGATGTGCCTTTCTTGTGGTTTGATAGGGCAAAATGTGGCTTCATTGCAAGGCATCGAAGGTGTTAGGACCCCTTCCTGTTGACAGTGGGTTTTAAGCATCAGATCCCAAAGTGTCATGTCCTCTGATCTGAGGACAAATATATTTACACCCCTGTCTCATAGCATTATGGCTTGAACCAATCTCGTGCTACCTTGCAACAGAGACTTGCATTGCTGGTTGTCCTTTAGGGCTCTCACCTGCTTCTGGTGTCATTTCTGCTGTAGAGTACCTTGCAGAAGCAGGTTTTGTCAGGAGCCTGGCACTGAGATCTCCTGCCCTGAATACTCAGATATTTGTGATGCGGCCACCAGCCATTGGTTGAAGGTTTGGCTTTAATCGTGTTGTTCAGCAGCATACATGCTAATTCGTACCTGGCTCCGTCACAATCTATGCTATTTTTGAATCAGGAAAAATATCTTATTAAAGTGGCAGGTGGTCTGGCACTGCAGAGACAGGTCTGTTGTGTGTGGCAAAAAAAGAAAAAACCCAAACAATTGAAAGTTATCTTGATTTCAATATTTCCTCCTCAGTTAGTGAATCCTTCAGTTTGATTATCCTGGTCAAAATGCTGATCACATTTGATTTCCCATCGGTTTGGGTTTTTTAGGGTATTTTGTTTGTTTGTTTCTGATAAGGAAAAGAAAAATATCTGGTTTATAAGTGGTACCATGTCCTACGAGGATTCAATATGAGAGAAAAGCTTACTGAATGCAGAGTGTAAATAGGGAGGGGAGAGGGAAAGGGAACAAGTACTATTTATAGCCTATATTCAAGTCATCTGGGCTAAGTATTTTGACTACTTGTCTCCACTGGCAGTGCAGGAACTCAGAGTGGGAAGCCTAAACTGAGCTGACCACATTGCTCATGAACAGAAACATCATGTCCAAGCAAAGCACCTTTCTCAGTCTACCTGGTGTGGCCCCTGGACTCTCAAGCTACTCCTAATACCAGCCAAGATCTGTTGCTTGCTGCCGAGGTCAACTACATGGCACAACTTGTGCCCAGAGTTTTGTGTCTGCCCCAAAAATGCCAGATGGGCACGATCCTGGCTGTGATGGTGCCTGCATCCTTCCTGGGTATTGGCTGGGAGAGTTAAAGCAGTCATGGGCTGCAAGCCCACTGGGGTCATGATAAGAGTGGAACTGTCAAGGATGATCAGAGCACTCAACTGCTCTGTAATATGAAAAGTCATTTAGCTGTCAAACCAAGAAGTGGCAGCTTAGATACTCGTCTCGAGGCCAAATATGGTTGACACAAATAACTCGTGCCCCTCGTAAAGTAAAATTTTCCTTCATTAAACATAGATGCATGCAGTGCAGTGTTCAGCAGTTTGCTCTTTTATATCCAGGCTCTGATTGTTTTATTTTTATCCTTTAAGAGAAATCAGATGTTAGAGAGGAAGCTATTCTTAGGCTGACTGTACAAGTGATCAAGCCAAGCATATCCATATAAGACAGCTGCTGGCAAATGAGAATCCAGGGTTGTGCTTTCATTGCAGAAACAGCAGTGTGACTGCCGGGCATGCAGACGTGGCACCCTTGGGGAACAAGAGAAGAGCTGTCATTGTGCTTCTGGTTCTCTTCTCAGGTCCTCAGCAGAATAGGAATCCCTTTATAGCAATAATTCATACGAGAAAATTAATTCCTTGGTGTCACTGCCTCCTTTGTATAGCCATTAGCCCTACTGTGGAGGTTGTCTGCCCCAGTACTACCCCCAAGGTGATAAACTGTGTTGGATACCCTTCCTGGAATTAGTCAGAAGTCTCTGCTCCACACTGCCAGGTTGGTGAGCGCAGACCCAACAACAAAAGTAGAGTTGGCAATGATCTGAATGTGCTCAGGCTCTGTTCCTCGTGTTAGAAATGCATTGAAAGGGTAAGTTTATGGTAGCAATACTAATTCCAGTTTTCCTTTGCTGCTCTGGGTTATATACCTCTCATGAAACATAGACATTAATTGCTTGTTTTGCTGGTCTATTTGGGGTAGACTCCATCTTTTCCCCTGTTCTCATACAGTGTCTGGCCCAATGGACCTTTGTTCTCATTTGGGACCTTTAGCTATTGCTGTCCCAAGAAGAAAGTTAGCAACATCTCTGAGCACATGTCCTCAGGCACTGGAAATGGATGTTGTCCAACAGGCCAGAAGATCCAGTCCACCTGCCTTGTCCCATGACATGGCTGCAAGAGCAAGCATCTTCTGGTACACCAAAGCAGCATGGGACACTCTGTTAACATATGCATGGGGCAGCATAAGGGAGATTGTGGCTGGCCTAGAAATGTCAGCACTGAAGCAGACTTGTTTGCATTACCCAATACTCTGAGTCTGTAAGAATTACCTGAGATAGTAAAGACTGGTTGTTCTCTTGCTCCAGAAGAGTCGCTGATGACATCACAGGCTTTTTCTGGTTAATGATAATGAATCAGATCAGCTTAGGTGAAGGTAATTAAAAATAGCAGTGCTTTGGTAGGCCCACACAGGGCAATACAAAGGGTCTAACAGCTTTTCTGCTAGAATTTCCACTCTACTTTGGGTGGGGTATTTTTATTAACCTCATTTTAGCAGCCAATCAGGCAGGTAAGTACAGTTGTAAATTTGCTTACATGGTGAGCTTGTAAAATAGAGACTACCAGCTCTGAAGCTTTGCAGTATTTCAAAACATTGTTACCTTTTCATAAATTTAAAGGATTCTGGTTTTCCTTTGAATCTTTTACGCAGCTGAAGGTTTTCAGAGTCTCACGTCCATAGATTAAAATCTTCTGCTAGAAACATGCAAAGGGATGGAAAAAGAACAAGAAAATAGGTCAAAATAAAACAGAGTAAAGGAAAAGCTGGAATGATTCAAGTTTCTTTATAGCTGAACATTCAAAAATGCTTGTAAGGAATGCAATTATTGATGAGCAGAGTCTCATTCCATCAGCAGGTTGCTTTTGTTAGCAATTCATTGCGAATGGTTAAACTAGGTTTGATGGTGCACCAGTAATACCTGTTTGCTTTTTTGTTGCTAAGTGATCAAATACTGGAGATCAGATAGTAGGGAGTAGGCGAGTGTTGAGCTAAGCCTAAATCCAACCAACCAGATTTTTGAAATTTGCTTTCAGGGTGGAGCTAGGAGAGATGTAATGGCAGTGAACATGGAGGGCAGCAGCTCCGCAGTGCTGGAAGTTCCCCTGGTCTGAGTCCGCATTGCACAGGTGTAGTTGCACCAATACGTGAGGACAAAAGGACAGCAGTACAGCAAATGAATAATGAGCCATGGGGCAATAATCTGTGATCAAATCCTGTCAAGGCCAATAGGAGTCATCTTGGAGTGGATTCCAGAATCAAGTTGTAAAGATGTAGACTAATCCATTCCTGCTGCTCTTCCCTTACAATTGTCTTTGAAAAATATGTGTATAGACAGAGTTTATGCAGAAACCTGACCAGACTCCTTTAAGGGACATTATTCTCCTTCCTGGCAAAGAAATGATGCAATGAATTGGGATTTCTCAATTTGGAGGAAAGGAGTCTGAAAATAGACACAACTCTTGCTGCAGCGAGTAAGGAAATATACTACTCTCCATCTCAGGGTGTATAGGACAAGATGTAGAGAGCTTAAATTGTAAAAAAGGAAATCTGGATCAGACAAAAGTTTTGTAACAGTAATAATAACAAAGAACCATGGAAGATGTGAGTGTTCCACCACTAAGTTTTTAAGAATGGGGTAGATGAATATCAGGTGGGAATGTCTTAAATTTACCTAATACTGACTTAAGGAGGAGGGATGGATTATACATGAGTTTAGCTTTATTTTCTATGAGCCAAATCCTCCTAATTTGCAAAGCAATTTGGTGCCTGGCACCAAGAATTCCCTTTAAAAGTGCCAGGCTAAGAGATTCTGAACATTTTTGCTAATAGCTTCACTATTAACTACATTAATATGAGTTAATCATTAGGGTGTCTACTCAGCTAGCAATTTATTCATTGGCTTTTGCCTTTGGAGGGTGTGATCCTGTCCCATAACAAGGCCTGGGTTCTGAGCATTAGCAACTCACTGATGTCTACAAGAGTCAAAAGTCTTCATTCATGTCCCTGGATGTACCTTAATTTCCATTAAACATTCATTATACATTTTATTTATGTTTTAAGATATTATCATATGAATCTCTTAAACTACTACTCCGCCAATGATGCTTTTGGGAAATTGCCAGAAGACGTGTATTCTTGCCCTTTAACTGGATAAAAAATTAATTTAGATTAAACTAACCTCAGTGTCTTCACCCTAATGCATGCTATATTTAACTTGTTTTTCATCCAGCCAGGGGCTTGCAGCCATGCATGTGAGTACTGATTACTCACATGATTGGTCCTACTGGTGTCACTGGGTAACTTGTAAAAGTCTTGCTTCTAAGAATGTACTCTCATTTTTTTCGCCTCCACAGCCTGGTCTCAGAAAGTAATCCTGTTCTTGGGTTCTCAGTCTACAGCTATAAAGGAATCTGCTCTTGGACTTCAAAGGAAGCATCCGTCACTGTGACAGCATCTTTCCTCCAATGGCTCCTGGGGAGACTTGTTTTATGTTGGACAAACAGCCAGAGATCATGAGTCTTTTCAGTCCCCAGTACTTCCTGCGTAGGAAAATTGCACTGTATCTTCCAGAAAGCATAGGCCACATCTTCCATCTCTTGATCTGTAATGCAGTGAATTTGCAGAAAACTCTGTTTCTACATGGATTCTGAGATTCCTCAGAGTATGGCTGCTTTAGGGTTTTGGGTTTCTTTTGGTGTAAGCCTCAGTTCCTAACTACAACAGAAACTTTAAACCACAGTCAGTGGGACTCCAAGGGTTGAAGTGTATCCTACAATTTCACATCACTTTTTATTTAAAGGCTTTAGTTTTCCTGATGAGACTTCTGCTCATTAAATACACTTCTGTAATGACATTTCCCTGGGGTCCTTTACTGTCAGTTCTGGAAGCCACATTTGCAGGTGGAAATAGTCCTCTGCCTCCCTTGCTGTATCTACAAGGGAAAGTGCCAACATTTTATTTACTTCCTGAGCTGGCACTTCTGTCTTGCTGAATGAGGCCTTTCTCCCTCACCTCTTAACCTAAAGTCTGCATTTGCATGGTTTCAGATAGATAATAAAAGCACTCATCTCCATTTATCTCAGCCCTGCTATAAATCTCCATGTAGCAGAGAGTGCAGCGTTTTGGCAGGAGCGAAAGTGTGGCTTGATTGCTCACTGAAGAAAAGTGCAATAGCTGCCGACATGCTCTTTCGGCAGGTGCTGTTGGGAATTAGTCGCCTTCCAGAGCCAACTCTCTGCCACGAAGTGAAGCCCCTGGAGTCTGCAAACCACCGAGGTTCCTGGTAAGAGTCAGGCAGAAGCCGGGAACTCACTGAAAAGCTTGAAAAAGAAGCTGAATACTGTCAGATGACGTCTTTGGGGAGGGAAGTATTGATTGGGAGAGAGGAGGGAACGTTATTGATTCAGATTTTTACCTTTCAGTAAGATGAATTTTCATCTGGTTCCTTTCCCTCCCTCCCCATGTCCCCCTGCCCTGGGCTGCTGATCAAGCCACTTCCACACCACAGAGGCAGCTTTGCTCCTTCTGATCTGTGGTTTTAATAGATGGCAAAGGTGTCTAGAATGGTCCTTAGTGCCATATAAATCTAAGTAAGTGCAGCTTTTCTGCTCTGCTGGAAAGCAGTCTGGCCCGCTGGACAGAGGTTTCTTCCCATAGAGCCTGTGGTCTGTGTGCATTTGGGAAGAGGATGTGGAGAAACACTCAAGAAGCCATAAGATTTTCCTGGTCAGAAATACTGGGCTCAGAAAAATCTTGGAGGGGAGATGCTTGGCCCTCATATACAGAAGGTACGGGAAATTTTTGGTGCACTGAGGAGCCTTTCCCATGGGGGCCATGTGTCCGTGATCTGTCTCAGTCTCTTTGATGCTCCCACAATATAAAGCACAGTATTATAATTTCTTAAATTATTATTCCCATCAGAGACCAAAGGGGTCTGCTACGAGCCAAAAGACATTTCTGATGCACCAAACCCTTTGATGCCACCTTTGAGCACAGAGTCCTGGGAGAGGGTCATTCCCTATGGCTCTTCAAACTACATTTTATGGAGGCAGTGAAAAGACTTTCTAGCAAGGAAGAAAAATGTTCTGAGTTCCCACCCTGATGTATGAACTCTTCTTCATGTATCTTTTCAAGCTCTGTGTGTCCTCCAGCAGCCATCGCAGGTGGAGGATCCCTGGGAAGTGCAGGGTTACTGCAGCAGGGCACTCCCAGAGAAGGGCAAGGAGGATGCTTTGTCCTCATGTCCTTGGGAATTTGGTACATCCCCCTGGGGAGTCAGAAATCATCATGATAAGGCAGCAGCCCTGAACTGGTGTGAAAATGGGATTGTCTGTGCTCTGCATCCTACATCTCACCCAGCCCCCTCTCCTCTGCCTTGCGCTGGGAAACTACGTCAGCAACCAAATAAAAGCTTTGTTCATAGCAACGCACTTTGCATTCCTGTAGCATCATCCAGCAATCAAAAATTCAGCTCCCCAGCCATAGTCAAATGAGAAAAATGACGTCTGCAGAGTTGAAATGGAAGGCTGATGTGAAGTCTTTCTCCTGCCAAGGGCTTTGCGGCAAGCTCGCATCTGAACAAAGAGCAGGACTTGCTTGCCTTGGTCTGTGTGTACTCACAGCTCTTGTTCCTCCCTCAGGATCGGTGCTCACTCTGGCTGCTGCCCCTTCCATTGCCAAATGTGTTTTTCACCACCTTCAGGTTCGTCTCAGCTTTGCCCATCCACCTTGAAACCTACCCACTCCCTCTGCAGCTTTTTGCACAGCCTTTGGAGACTTGTCTTTGTTTCTTCTGTGGCTTTCTCAGTTCAGGCTCTTCCACTTCTTCTTCCAGCCTCAAAGTACCTGTACCAGCCACGACACCATTTTCTGTCCAAAATTCAATCGTCCTGCACTTGTCTGCTACATCCCTTTCAATGGATCACTTTGTCTTCCTATATTAAATACATTTTAAAAACAAACCAAAAAACTCCAGTAAAACCTAAAACCCTGTTTCTCCTTAACATCTCCCTGTTCTTGGCATTGGAACCATCCCATTTAACACAAAAGGAAAATCATCAGTGATTAGCACCACCAGTGTATAATGCCTTGGCCTGTGGTGGCATTTGTCTCTTCTTCTAGATCATGATAAATATTAATTAACTTGAATGTATAGAGCTGTTTAAATCTTCCAGGCACTTTGCAAATATTAATGCAATTAATTTGTCATCCTTCATTACTAGAGATGATCTTTTATCTCTGGCTAATAAGCATTTCTCTGAGGAAGCAATACTTTGATTTATGAAAGTACCAACTGACAGGACTGTGTTGTTGTTGTTTATGTTAAACATATAAGAACTCCTCAAAGGTCAGGTGCCCATGAAAAGATGCTTTTTGCAGTAGAAAATTGTACCCTAACATATTAGCAGCCTTCTTAGCAAGAAGGAGCACCTGTAGCACAGGGTCAAGGAGCAAGGCTGAGAAGGTCCTCTCTATGGGGGAAGGTGAGAGTGATCTCCACTTCGAAGACTGTGTTATCCACTGATGAAAACATTATTTAGGAGGAAAACCTGTACTGTGGATCTTGTATCCACCTATGTACTAAAACTAACCACTCTCTGCTGCATTGTATTTTTTAAACCATCCCTGGGAGGTATATGGACCACTACAGCAAGTGAAAACTGCAGTCACCAACCAGGACCCCTCTGTGCTAGGCTTTGGCATAATCAGACAGAACCTACCCCAACAGGTTTATAGCAAGTGGCACTGCAGTCTGTAATACTGAACTAGACATTTAAGAGAGAGATTTCAGTACATGGAATTTGACAAAGCTGACCCCTAAGGATGTGGCAGGGCCCTGGGCAGGCTCTGAGCAATGGTGGGATGGTTGCCAGGTTAGTTCTTTGAAATTAGAGCATGGCAAACACATCTTTCCTATTGCAATCTCCATTTTTCTTGAAAAACCAACATAACTTCTCTAACCCTGTTCTATTTTGCTTTTGAGAACCTGACAGGTGACTACCAGGGATTATATGGTTACAGGTTTTACATTTACTAATGAGGTTCCTTTTCACCTCTACGGGTGTATGAAAGCAGCAACCACCACAGTTTTCCATTAAACTCAAGGGCCATTTAAAACCTTAGCTAGGTGAACTCATAAGTGAAAAGTTCAGTGGCAAGGTGCAGGGACCTATAGATGTTAATTCATCTCATCCTAAACTCTGAGTCCCTCCTCTGTTGATGACAGAGAGCCCTGCATAAATACTCTCCCAGCCCTGTAGGACAGATTGAATCCTCCACTCGTGAAATTGTTTCTTGTGAATTAAATTCACTATGAATGAGTACATGTAGGATTTTCTGGGCTTAGGGTTAGGGACTCTAATAAACTCAGAAGTTTCCATTCAGGGGCCAAGCACCAGCAAGGACACTGCAGTAGTATCTTGGGAATCTTTGGCTAAGTATGGATTTTGTCCTGCTACTCCTAATCAGCTTCTTAGTAATAGTTCTTGTAATCTGTAAGACTGCAAGATAGCTATACTTAGCCTAAACTGTGGGGAAGCTTCTCTCTATAGGTTCTCAATTTGTTTTTCTGCTGATTAAACATCTTGTCAAAGGTGAACGAACTGCATTAGCAAGTCTTGAGCTACTCTCTGGAAAAAAAATATTAAAATTCTAGCTCCAATGCAACCTTAGCTGTTTCTCCTTAGCCAACCCGTTGTCATGCTTACAGAAGTAGAGGTTGCAGCTCAAGCCTTCTTCAACCTCCTTTTAAGCTAATTGGCATATGGTCCTCTCTGGTCTCCATCCTGATCCCTCCCTGTACCATGTCCTAATCACTGCTTGGCTGCTACTGCCTCATCTTCATTAGAGTGACACTTTAATATCACTGTAGATCCATTCAGCCACCTTTTGCTGTCTTTGGTTCCCAGGCAGAGATATTTAAGCCTTAATCTCAGAGTTATTGGTCATTATTTGTGTCTTTAATCATCATGAGAGACCAAAGAGAAGGGCTAACCCTGTATAAATCACTCTGTAACAAGGGAAGCAGTTAATTTTTTAGAACATTTAAAACTCAGAAGCCATTCTTGGCCAAATCCAGAGAGCTGTTTACAGCAATTTGGTCAGAGGAAGAAGGAACTCAATTTGAAGTCTTAACTCCCCGTGCCTGAACCATTAGACATTTTTAATATTACCTTGGATTTCTACAACAACACCTTCTACTTGAACTTCTCCTAGCTTTGCAGTAATTTACAGCAATGAGTTTTATGTTTTCCCATCCCTGACTTGACTGGTGCTCTTCTCCTACTTAAGGGTATGGGAAAACAAAGGCTGTTCATCAGGAGCACTCAGTGAAGCCACCAACCTGAACTCAGAGGATTAAAGTCATGAAGTTATTTATCATATTGATGGATGCTGACACCAAAGCAGGCTGGCTTCTGGCTATGTGGGCATTACCTCTCTCCCAGTACAGCATCCAGGACCTGAAAGGTACTGTAGTGGACAGCTGCCTGGCTTTTGCTGGGAAGGTCTCCCCTTGTGCTTGCACCTCTGCATGTGACATTTGGGCGAACCCAAAATTGTTCCTGGGGACCAGGGACCACGAAGAGCAGTTCATGTGCAGGATTGCACTAGACTCAATGTGACTGAGAAGGGGAGTGCTGTATGCAAAGATTTTACAGTGTCCCAACCACCAAAAGGTTGCTTGTGGTAAAGTGAGGCACATGAGAGCATATAGAGAAAGTTCCCTATAACAAACCTGTGCTTAGTAGGCTGTAATCATCAGCTCTGTGTTAGGCAGGGAATGGGTTTTAACGCCTTGGGCACCCCACTGCAGAAACACATTCCCATGTTATTTGTGCCAGGAGAAGGGAAGGTAACTGTGCAAATAACAAGGGACAATTTTTGGGTCAGTCAGTCATGAGTAATTACACTTCAATCTACACTACAAACAAGCCTTTGCCTGATGCTCTTACCTCTGGACAATCCCACGCTCCTTTCGTGCAGTGACCAAGTGGAAATCTTGAAGACAGCTATCCCCTGTTCAAGAGATGGGCCTTTCCTCTGCAGGTGTTTCTTTGGGCAACAATCAATCCTCCTTGGCACATCTTGAACCTCACTACTGTCGGCATCTCACGAACTTTATGGGAAAAAGACCTTCCACACTCTCAAGGCTGACGATCTAATTACTTTAAAAGTGTCCTTATGTCATTATATTCACATTAAAATAATAATTTATCACTCTCCATTGTACTCTTAATGATGCTTGAAAATAATGGGCTTGAATCAATACTGCACCCAGTATGAATGTGGTGGAAGAAAAGAGAGGATCTTAGCAAAGCTGATTGCATTTCCTTGAGTTTTGCTAGATTTGGTGTTTTAAAGTAGTCTTTGTCCTAAGGGCAAGCTCCTGTCATGGAGATCAATCCTGCTGAGGGGCTTCATGAGACATATCCACTGTTGCATTTTGATACATCTGGGACTAATTGAGGTAATGGCATATGCAGTGAAGAGTTTATCTGTATATATATATGTTAAAATCCTCATTTTTGAAAAAATTCCTTGCATACCTTGGCTTTTGAAAGAAGGAAAAAACAGCAGCAGATCCTTGGAGCATTTGAGAGTTCTGAAGACTGGGATTTACAGAGATTAACAAGGTTCATCTCCCCTTTCCCTCACCTGCTTCATACACAGTGGAAGAACCTACAGAAAACAGGCTAGAGTCAGTGTGCAGAGCAGTAGCTCATGGAAAACTGGGAATATTTCTGCACGACTGGCAGTTTTCAATGCTCTTACTTTGACTTCACTGTAGTTCTTGCGACTGGAGTTACCATATCTGGACTCAGGATGTCTCCAGGACTGCAAAACCATCCTTCGGGGAGAGGGCTTCCTCCCTCTTTCCACTCTTTGACCCCTCACTTTGATGCTATGTGTGGCACTACAAAGCTAATGCATGCCCTGACAGAGGGGTTAGAGATGGAGGCAGCAGTGGAGGATGGCAGGCTGAGACAGGAAATATCTTGGAGTAATGAAAGCCAGCAGCCTCTTGGCAACATCCTATAGGAGGAGAGACACGGGTTAGTTTTACGTTTACCATACCGAGGAATAAAAAGGATACTGTCCTAATTATCTGGTCTGATCAGTCATCTTCCTTCCTTAGCTCTGTCTCTGTCAGCAAATAATATGGGCTAAGGGCTATTTTCTGTCCTTCTGGCAAGTGGCTGAGCATTGTTCATGTGGGTGAGTAGGGTGACCACGTTCAAACTGCTGGTTGGGAAGAATCCCTTGCTCATGGTAGCTCCAAAGTCAGCATAGATTCTGACTGGGAATGTGCTACCAAAATTGTGATGAATAGCACGGTAACAGGTAAACAGTGATGGGTAGTGTTCAAATTTATGCCAAAATGACATTCAGAATAACATTGCAAATGTTAGATGTGTCTTATGTATGAGATTCAAAGAAGACTTGTATTTGCAAAGGAGGTTGTTCATGATCTTTCATCTTAAAAGCCCAATAGATAGAGACCTCCATGCCACACTTAGCCTGCAGAAGGAGCTTCTGCATTAGCCTCTGGCAGTGTTTGTGGGTAAAATGAAGATCCTCCAGATGGAAGATACCAAGCACCTTTGGATTCAGCTGTGTGGTGATGAGTAGCTTCCAAGCTGGGACAACAATCTGGGCAACTACCCTGAAGCTGGACATGGAGAATTTGAGTGTACAGGCAGGTAATCCCAGCTCTATACTACTTATTTTTAGATGAGTGACCCCTAGTTCACACATTCCTGGTTTGGTTAAACTGTTTTTATTTAGGGGAAAGCTAATAAGGGATAAGTTAAGCAAGTTAAGTACTTTACTTAACCCAGCTCAACCCAAGTTCTATCTATTACATGGCCTGATGTGCTCTAGAAATCTTTCAGCTAAAACCTGGGATTAGCAAAAAGCTTCCTAGCAACACTGTGTCAAGTAAATGACACAGGATACTGCTGGGACTTTGACTCAGCTAAATGGGAGTAAATTAGTTGCTTTGCCATTCATGTCTGTCTCTTCTCCCAATTTCCATTAAATAAATACAGTGAAAATGCCTTTTATTTATTTATTTATTCCTTTAACACAGTGTTTATTTGATATTGTTAAAAACTGCTGTCTCGCTTTTGCAGGTAGATACAAAGGAGTACTACCTACTTGTTCCTGTATCTACAGTTAAAAAGCAAATGTACATATACACCTACAACTCCAAACAGAAACCTTTTTCTTGAGTAAGGTTTGATAGCATAGATTTTAAAGCACAGCCTCACTGAAGCTGAATTAGGATCTTTAGGATGATGATGAAATACTCCAGGTTCAGACTTTGAGATACAGGCTATATTTTCTAGAGTGTCCAGGGATACTTTGTGATGGTGAGTATTCAGAGTAAATGGGTAAGGCTACCTGCTTCTTGACTTCATATCTCACAGCCTGATTCCTGCCTTCTTATGGGAAATATCCTTGACTGTCACGGGAAAATGCGTATTGATGAACTTCCCAATGTATAGCCAAGCTTAGCTGCATCCTTTATTTTTTCATTAGCCACTAGTCATTTCAATTAGAAAGAGCATTAGCTCACAGATCATAAATTCAGGAGAGGTAGTGCTCTGCAGTGGGATCTAATGACTTCTTTCCTTCAACAACAGAGAAACCGTTTAAAGTAATGTCCATTATGGACAGTCTCCAGTATGTGTGATGAATTTTTACAGTACTCAGTATATTTAGCAATGAAGGAAAGCAAAATTGTCAGCTCTTCTGTTAGAAAGAGCAAGGTTTAAAAAACAAACAAACAAACAAAAAACAAACAACAACTCAACATGTAAGTTTTTTGTCGTTGCCATGCCTTGTCATAGGACAGATCTGGGGCCATCTCACCTGTTACAGCAAGAAAAAACACAAAGGTTCATATTGTATGTATGAACATCCTAGGTTCTATCTGCAACCTTCCTGCCTGTGTGCTGTGTGGGCATGGCTGGTGTGTGCAGGAAGAACAGTGGTCCTGTGGCCCAGAGCCTGGTATCGGGGCTATGAGGGCTGTGGAAGGCAGAACCGAGTATACGCAGTTGGCGAGTCCCCTCTGTCCTATGCACAGCTTAATTTGACCTCAAAACACACCTCTGCAATATCACAAACCTTCAGCAGATGTGACCACTGTAGAACAATGTCTGTTGTCCTGCTCCATGGTACCTGTACCGAGTTACACTCTTCCTGCCTCTACAAATAACACAGCAAATACATACGGAAACAGCAATGTATAGTGTCCCTTCCCTGCCATCCTAAAGCAGTAGGAGCAGAGAAGGTAAAATATTTAGACTCCAGATGTCTTTATTTGCCAAAATAAAAATCCTAGATGTAAAGTATCTATAAAATGTAATTAAAATTGCCATTTATTTTTCTCACTGTTGCTAACATTGCTAGCAAAACTGAGTCACTTGGTGCTGCCAAATATAGCATTCCAGGTGTAAAACACTCTCAGATGTTCATGACATTTTGCACGTAAATAGTGAGTCATTGAGAATGATCTGGTACGATCCATATGCCTGATACAGAAATACTGAGATGTGTGGGAGATCAGTATATACACACAACAGGATAATGTTTGAGAATGAAAAAGTGTTTATGCATAGTTCCTAATAAAGATACTGAATTTTGCACATTCTGATTCTTTTGCTCTCAAGATTTTTTCACAGAGGAGCGAGACCATGACCCTCCATCCCTCTACTTGGTGCTCTACCTCTGAATATCAAGTTGAAGGTGCTTTTTTTTTTTCACAGAATCATAGAATGGTTAGAGTTGGAAGGGACTGTAAAGACCGTCTTGTTCCAACCCCTGTGCCATGAGCAGGGACACGTCCCACTAGAACAAGTTGCTCAAATCAAGTGAAGAATTTTTTCTTTCTATCTAATTGAAATCTTTCCTCTTTCAGATTAAAACCATTACCCCTCATTCTGTTCCTCCACTCTCTGATAAAAGGTCTCTCCTTATCTTTCCTGTAGCCCCTTTAGGTACTGAAAGGGACAAAGTCTCCCTGGGGCTGTCTCTTCTCCAGGCTGAACAACCCTGACTCTATCAGCNGGCTGAAAAACCCTGGCTCTTTCAACCTTCTTTTTGTTTTTTTTTTTTTTTTTTTTTTTTTATAATTTTAACTTGTGTGTGGAACTTGTCAACCATGCTGTTCTGTCCTGAATATACTGAAGGTAACAGTCCAATGCCTAGTGTGCTGTTGTCTGCCCAAGAATACTGTTCTCTGACAGTCAGCTTTTCAAACCAGGCAGCAATATAGGCTGTGTTCTCAGGCACCACACTTTCCTGAGGAAATGGATGCTTTTCTGGAAAACATGTGGGAATGGTATGCTCTCCAATCATGCTAGAGGGTCTGAGCCCTGGAGAAAGGTGGTGCTTACTGAAATACAAACCACTGAATTGAGAAAAAACTTTTCAACCTGACAGACATAAGGAGTCTCTCTTCTTATCAGTTACACAAGGAAAAAATGTCTTCTGTTGGTACGAGTGTGAGAGCTCAGCATCAGACCTGTGCTAAACTGTATATGGTGGGCAATCAGGTTGGTCCTGTGCTTCGCTGAGACCTATGTGAACCTTGGAGCAAGCTCAGGCACCCCTCATGCCTGGCACACACTGGAGTTGCACTGTCTCTTGGCACCCCTCAGTCTTCCTCTCTCATCTCATGGTTAATCCTGCCATGCCCTCTCTTGCTCTTGTGTCTCTTGCTTGAGACAGCAGCAAACGTTTCATCTTCAGACTTTCTCTTGCTCAAAAAAGTGGTGGATGGCTGGGTACATTATGCCTATTGTTCCTCAGTCTTCCCGAATGAAAAAAAAAAAAGTGTTTAACTTGTCATTTTACACTCTGTGAAGGGAAATACACTGAATTGTGCTAACACAACATTGCTGACCTGCTTGTTATACAGCTTGCTTTGCTTTCTCCTTGCTTTCTCTCTCCATGGGGTGTTTCTTCTTGTTATCTTCTTTTACACTGCATTGTCCACTCTACTTCTCCACTGCACTTCTCCTTCCAGCAATTGCCTCTCTTTTTTTTTCTTTAACCCAGTTTCACTTTCTGTTACTGCCTCTTCTTCCTTCTTCTGTCTTCCCTGATGACTTACCACATCGATCCTCCTTTCCGTGCTGTAGAGAAGTGCCAGGCCAAAAAGCGGGAGGATTCACTGTGAGGATTTGTAGGGAGGCTCTGTAGAGACAGTGGTCCCAGGCGTGCTACCAAGAGTTCATTAAATAGTAGTAAGGATGAGAATCTGTATGGAAGATCATCAAACTGGAAAAGGAATTTTCTTATTTTGGATGAAGCACAGGAACCTCCTTGTTTCTGTGTTCAGTTCTTGTGTTCCCATCTGCCTAACTCAATAGAATCAAATGATTGAGTGTTAGGCATGAATTACATTTCTCAAAGCAACGCTGCATCAAGATTAAATAAATCTTGGCCACCACGAGCAGAAGTCTGTAACATTTTAGAAGCTTCTTAGCTTGTAGTTCACTGCCTTCTGAGGCAATATGTGTAAGAGCTCCAATATCCTTCCTGTTAGAATGTTTGTTGCCTGTTTTCCCTTTCGTATAAGGTAATATATGTCTCCATGTGAAAACCAAGACACTTAGAGTATTTTTGCCCACCATGGACACAGACAGCAATGGAATTCTGAATTCTCTTTCTATCAACCTTTTAGACACTTGAAGCTGGTTATCACACATCCACATACCACGGAACCAATAGCTTCATTTTTTCTTCATTATCTGTTTTTTCCAGCACCTGTATCCCTCCTGTTGCTCTGGGTTCCCCCGAATTTGTCAACTTCTTCATTACAGAGCAGTGTTGAGCAACAGACACAGTGCTCTTGCTGGAGTCTCCTCCCTGCTGGGTTCAGTGTCTAATTCCCTCTGGGGAAATGATGGTGTTTAAGAAGTCCCTGAGTGCCATGTACCTTGTTTGCAGCAGTGTCAAGAGGTTTGTCTGTGGAGTAGAGTCACTGTAAAATCTGTTTATGTATATGATGCTCTGGTTTCTCCACACCATTTCCCTGCTGGGACTCTCCAGGCTTGCATGAAGTGCCAGTGCCTTATTTCAATTCAAGAAGGAAACTGTGAACAAAGATGGAGTTCAGTTCAGATGAACTCCTGCCTTTTAGTGCCCACAAACAAGTGTCTTCCTGTCAGTAGGATGTCTTAGCTGAGCCACTCCAGAGGTTTAAGGGCCTAAGGAAAGCCATCTGGGACTGTTGGAGCTACCCAGAGAACCCACTTCACCTCTTGATGCCTGTTCCAGAAGGCATGGGTTTTCCCTATGCTTTGTATCATGTTTCCCTGGAAGCCTGGAAAGAAATCTCATCCACATCAGTCACCCTAAATGTGCACAACTGAGCTGATTCCTGGTGTCTGCTACAGGGTGAGCTGAATCACTTGCCAGAAGCCACTGACTGTGTTGACTAAGGAGCCATATGGGCCTGTGGAGGTCTTTCTGCTTGTCTGTGAGTTAGGTCTTGAAGGTTGCATTTAGCTGGTGGAGACACAGCATGCCTCCCCACTAAAGTCTGCCTCCATTTGAGATGCCCTTGATCACCCTGCTCTGAACTGTAGTTTACAGATGACGAGGGCATCACATAAGTGGCACATGTGTCTTTAACTCCACGGGCAATGAGCAATACTTCTAATTGCTGATCTCCCTTCCTCTCTGCCAACTGCATTGATTGCTTCTCCACAGACTGGCTAGGTCTTAGCTCTGTTGTCTATGCAGGTGCTTGAGATGCTTCTGGATGTTCTTCTATCCAGGAATATGAGTGTGCTTTTCGTTCGTGCACTAGAAAATTTTCTTCTTCCAAGAAATGCATCTGTTTCAGAGGGTTGTTTATGATGCTGAGGCTGTATTCATTCCCTTGGCACCACTGACTGGGTAAACAGGTAGATCTTAAGGAAGCAGCACTAGTAATTTAATTACCATTACATTAATTCAGAACTGCAATACATTGGCAAATTAGGCTACATATTCTAAAAGAAAAAATTAAAAACATTAAAATTTAAATTAAATTAAAAATTCACAGTCTTCCCAGAGGAAGTTGCTGAAAATCATGGAACCACATTTCTTCAATGGAAGAAGTTGGAGAATTTACAACTTTCATGATGATGGTAGGGCATAGTTATGGGAAACGTCAATGATTTGTGCTTCCCATTATTAACTAGGAAAGTTGTTCCATTTTCAGCTGGATGGAAGTTATCTGTTTTTGACAAATTACTATGGGCTGTTTCTTATCAATTTCCTTTACTTTAGATACTTATATATCGACTCTTTAATTATTCAGTGTATTTTATTTCCAAGTATCAAAGTTAGGCTGAGTCATCTGGAATTCACCTTTTTTTTTTTTTTATCATAGTACTGTTTGTCCTTCTTTTCTCTTCTGGTACTTTTCCTCTATGAGATCTTAAAGATAATCCCCTATCATGCAATGATTACTTTTTGTAGTTCTTGATGTACCTTACAGCGTATTTCATCAGTCCCTACTGCCTTGCAGGCACCTAACTTATCCAAATATTATTTAACTTGTGCTGACCTGCTCTTCTTTCTATGCACCATTATTTTCAATTAAGTTGATAATCTGAGCATAGTTATTTTTTTCCCCTTTTCTTTGGTCAGGTTGAAGCAAAAAAAGGCACTATACCAAGTAAGAAAGATAAAGCCATCACAAAGATAAAGGAGTTCAGGTACATAGCTTATGAGTTACATAGCAACTGCTGGCCATGAATTACAGGGAGAAATTATCCACCATCTAGATGGCTCCATTCAGCTAGAAAGCGCTACTCTTCTGAAGCTAAAAATGACACAAAAATCAGAGGGCCTAAAATTTTAACAGTGCTTGAAAGGAAGGGAGGAGTTTGGGTAAGTGAGGCTAATGTGAGTTAGTGAAAGGCTGACAGGCTGCCTGTCTCACAGAAAGGCAGGGAGACAAAGATGTGGTGACAGAGTGAGATGTTTCTAACTCTAAAGGATGAAAGGATGCAAATTTATGAAGATGCACTTAATACCCATGCATTTAGCCTAAGTGTTGTTGTTAGACTTTGTTCTGAAAGCTTTGTACCTTCCTGGAATAAGTAAATAATGTTTTGTGTTGAAGGTGGTTGCTTTTGTCACTGCAGATGTATGCAGCCACAGGCATCTAAAAAGTAATTTTGCAGGATCTGGGTGTTTGATGGGCCTATGCAAACAGAAAAAATGGAAACTTGCAGGCTCTAAGGAAGCTTTTGGCTGCAGAAGGATACCCAGAAAAGCATTTCTAGCTGGGGAGGAGGGAAATGGAAAGGGCAGAGCCCTTCAACTCCTGACATGACATAGAAATCCAAGGGCAACTCAACAAAGAGCTTAGACTGTTAAAATCATACATGAGTAGGGTGAGTTTGCACATAACATACTCTATTTATGCAAGCAAGACAGGCAGAAACCTTGATCTTGCATCCCTCTGTTTCTCTAATCTTGTATTGTTATAACTTATGTAAGTTACTTAGGAATAGGGAGGTGATTGTCCCCCTCTGCTCAGCACTGAGGAGGCCACACCTTGAGTATTGTGTCTAGTTCTGGGCACCTCAACACAAGAGAGATCTCGAGGGGCTGGAGTGAGTGCAGAGGAGGGCAATGGAGCTGGTGTGGAGGGAATGGCTTCAACCTGCAATAGGGTAAATTTAGGCTGAACATTAGGAAAGAATTTTTCCCAGAAAGAGTGGTCAGACACTGGAATAGGCTGCCCAGGGAGGGGGCTGAGTCCCCATCCATGAATGTATTTCAGAGTCGTTTAGATGTGGTGTTGGGAGATATGGTGTAGGGGAGGACTTTGTAGAGTAGGGCTGATGGATGGACTTGATGCCAAGAGTCTTTTCTAACCTGAATGATTCTATGATTCTAACTTGAAATCCACAGCTGTGTTTTGCTTCAGTGTGGGTCCCCCTGTTAGACACTGGATGGAATTCCTCATTAAAGTATTTGCGGGCCTATTAATTTGTTTCAGAAAAATGCATGGGTATCACCTAGGAAAGTAGTGCTTGAGGCAGGTATGTACATCTATCTATATCTTTGATAATCCTGTTACTTAGACTGAGAAGCTCTTGGTTCAGAGGCCATCAATGTATAAATATAAAAGGACAACAGTTAGGGCCTTTTATAAGCTTTTAAATATTTTCATAATCAAGTAATACATAGCAGGTTTCAGAAAGACAGATTACCTACTTTTGAGACTGGTTTGTTACATGAATTTGTTATACCATCACCTTATCTTTTAAGTCGGTGTTTCCATCAGCCTCTTATCTTGAGTCATAAAGAGATTATAAACTCTTCAGTGCAAAGGAGAGTTTTATTACACACATATAAACCAGCAAAGATTATGCTGGAGCCAAGAATTTCCACTGCTTACTTCATTAATGTAAACAGCAACAATAATAATGATGAATTGATTAAGAGCCATACAATGGAAAGTAACTCAGAGTAACAGGCTGAATTTAAAACTGGAAAAATGAATCTGATTATCAGCACAACCTCCTTACACAGACATTGATCAGGATGAGGCACAGTCTTACAGGAAAAGAGTTAAAAGAGCTATTATTTGTGTCCTTTATGATCAGATTGGATAATGTTCTGTGTGGAACAATCAATCCTATATTAGTCCAATGGGAATGGACACTGATTTTCATCTGTATTTTCAATTTCAAAGATGGATAGAGTTTATTTCTTCATACAGAAAGTGCAGAAGTTTGGGGAGGGAGTTTTATACATCTCCTGAGACAGCAGAGATTTGGCTGGAATTAGCAGAGCAGAGGGCAGGTGTGGTGGCATGTTCCCCTCCCCCTTAAGCCATAACCACCAGCGTGGGGAGTGGTGTCCTGATGGCACCCAGTTTGTGCTGGACTTTGAGGGATAAGTGAAAACACAGTAGCCAAAGGCTGCCTGGAACAGGGACCTATGTGTCTCACTGGTATGCAAATATGACTACAGGTCAATCATCTTCTCTATAAATAGTGGGCAACCCAGGACCACCTGAGTACTCTTTCACATCAGTGGCTGCACCTGAGGGTTTTCCCCTGGAGCAGAGATGACTCTCAAGCCCGCTCCTCAAGACTGAGAGACTCTTTGCCACATTACATTCTTGGTAAGTGATTGATAACATGCTAAACCTTGACATTGTAGCTAAGGGATATAAAGGATTGATTGCACATATATAATCCTAATGTTGACCAAGACTGGGACTAGAACCCAGCTGCACCCAGGCTTCTCCCAGAGAAGGAGTTTATAAAGCAAGGGGATATTTTCTGAGCCTTGACTCAACTGGAGGATCTCCCTGACAGCTCTGTCCTACCCTGTTCTCCATGCAGTAAAAACCAAGTTTACCTTGCTGTTGAAACTTGCTAAAATACTGTTGCACTTACTATCAAACTGGCTGGCTCTCTTTTATGAGTGAACCACATCTCTCCATCCACAATAGCAAGGATAGGAGGGAGAAAATGATGGAGATGCCATGAGCACTTTCTGTTTGATTACAGCTGGATCAATTGTTGGTCTACTCACATCACCTGGAAACCATTGCAGAAATGTCCTGCAAATGCTCTGATAACAGCGTTGAGTCAGTCAGGAATGAGGCCTTAGGCTTCTTGTCTAAATAAAGCAAAAACCAAAAAAATAATAAGAAATTAATGTAGGGGCTTGGGCTGAAGGAAACAGAGAACACAGAAAAAGAAGTAGACTGGCCAAGAATGTTAATCACATGAGAAAAGATAGGCAAAAACCAGTTTGGGCTACAGTCTGGCAAAGGCAAAACCAGGTGAGAAACACTACCACATCAAGGGAAAGCTTTAGAAGCATAAAGCAGCCCTGCTGGAGATGCGAAGACAGTTAGAAGAGAATAGCTGCAATATGCATTTCTCAGGTCTTTTGAGATGCCTATAAAGAAGCTGTCCCCTCTTTATGTGGAGGTCAATCCAGACTTTCTAGTGGAATAAAAGAATATTGATAAAGAAGACGGATGTCTAGTTGCAAGGACCACAGTATGACTAATAAGAATAAATGCGCTTTTTGCATACTGAACAGGGAGAAGGTTGTTTATGGCTGTTGATGAGCAGCTACAGTTTGAGATCTGACAAAAGATCTGGTAGCTATAGATTCAAGATGAGTCTTGTGGATACATCTTACTCCATATAAGATTAGGAAAATGGCTCAAGCTGGTTAACTACCTTCACAGAAGATATGCTTAAGACAGTACTAACAAAGAGCAAAGGATCTAGAAATCAAAACAAAGGGCATGTTATAAATCTTCAAGCACCCTCACAACTAAAATCTCCATGTGATTTACTGTTATTTGCAAACTCAGCAATAATGAATTTGGAGGTGTGTGGGCTTTGTGTCAGCTCATGCAGGCTCAGAGTCCATCTGTATGTGCATGAAATCTGAAAGCGGATGGGTGCTTGTGAGGACTATCAGTGTGAACTTTGATGGAGTGACCAAATGCATTGGATGAGGGCTCAGCTTCTCTCTAGTGTGCCCTGCCTGGCCACCGAGTGGGACTGTGGGCAGCTTAAACTGGTAAACTGCAGAAAACAGAAGAAAGCTTGAGCAAGTGAGCACATCCTTGTGCTTGTTAGCAGTTTTAGTTAATATGAACATAGATGCTGTTCTTCTAATTACTTATCTTGAGCATGATATGATAATAATAGCGTTAGGAATAACTAGCATCCGCTCATATTTTCAAAAGACAACACAGTTACATGGCAAACAGAAGAAGGGCCAATTCTTACAGCTGCTTGCTTCACCAAAACAGAATGCGATGTGGTCCAGTGAACCCACGGAAGAGGAAACTGTCATATCAAAAATGAGATATCGCTATATCAATTATAAGTAGCACTATAGTAGTGTGACAGCCTAGGGACATCGGCCCATCTCCTGAGTATATCATATAAAATGTACCGGGCATCAGAGAGTCCTCCAGGCATTAAGATTGCAAACGACATCTCGTAGGGCAAGAAGGAAGCTATCCAGAGCTATGTTACCAAACTGCCATATTAGACTGAAAGAAGTCACACCACAACAGAGGAAAGCCAGAGTGACATTTTGTCAGAAAGTTCTTGGCTTTGCAGGGTCTCAACCAGTCCTTATGCAGAGAGAAACAGTAAGGTCATGCCCCACAGCAAAAGATGAGTGACAGCATCCAGGGATTTGTGTGGCTGGTGACTCTCCTACATTCTGCATGTATCCGTGGAGGAACATATCACAAAACCAAATGTTAGCACTGCCATTTCTGGAAATAAATGTTGTTTGGAAGGATTTTCTGTGGCCAAACTGCACATCATCCTGACCAGTGACCCAGAGTTCTGAGCTGTGCTGTGATTCACATGGATGCAGCCCTGAGTAACCTGTTCTAGCTGACCCTGCTTAGAGCAGGGAAGTTAGATGAGTTGATCTCTAGATTTTCTGTCCAGCCTCTGTGATTCTGGGTATTTTTATCTCTAAATTCCAAGGAAGAATCCAAATCAATAGATTGGTTTCATTTATTTGTTTGCTTGCATGGTTTTATTTGTGACTGGAGAGCCTCTCCTATGAATATATTTTTTAAAACCTGTACTTCACTGTGATATGAATGAAAATACAAGGAACTTAATAAGTTCAGGAAACCAAAGTTAATTTTTTGGTATCTTCAGTTCATATGCATCTAGTGAGCCAAAATATGTGATGTTTAATTAACGTTTCAGTTCAGTGAGAGGTTTCTTGGTCAAAGACTTTGAGAGATATTCTTCTGTGTAACGCTTTCAAATTTGTGAATACAACTGAAATCAGCTGCTGAAAAATCACAGTGTCTGCTTCATGGTAGCCTGCACTCACACAAAGACTAGAGTACTGAAGTGAGACAGAAACAGAGAAGGGGTAGTTAGTTGAGAAGATTATGACATTAACTGTTCTTTTGTTGGGTTTGAAATATGCAGAAAGGTATTATTTACTGATATGCAGAAATGCAGGTCAAACCACAGAATGGTACTGCGACAGGAAGCAGGGCTGTTACAGAGGAAGCTGAAATCAACCCTAAAAGTAATGGAAAACGTGGCAGTGTAGCATAAAATTTTGGTAAAGTTTGAGCATTTCCAACCCCATGATTACTTCAGGATGCTAGAGATGGCCTTTAACAGTGATTAAAGGGTAAAGACAGACACTTGGAAAAGGGAATTTTAAATCCTCTTCCCAATCCGATGACTGAAGGCTACTCACTAAAGCATTAAGCACAAGTAGCAATAGAGTAGCTGAGGAGCAGCCACGGTTAATGTGAACCCAGAGATGGTTTGGTGCAACAGCTGAACTGACAGATGAGGTAGGAAGTGTTGGGACCTGCCCATGGCGGCATTCCTAGAACTGTCTCTTTCTAGAGCTGAGAGGGGTTTTGGATTCAAATCTTCACATGTGTATAGCAGAGAAGCTTTTCAGCCCAGTGACTAGGATTTCTGCTATTACAAGTTGAAGGCCACAGGCTTTGTGTTGACCTGGCAGTCAAGGTGTAGTCAGTCCAGGCTGATGGTTTGTCTTGGCTTGCCTAGAGTAAGCAGATTTTAATGTTTTTTGGTTTTGTTTTTTTTTTTTCATTAAAGATAGCAATTGTCTATCTAGGCCAAGTAACTATGGCCTAGGTCTGGTTTACATCAGCTTTACTTCCTAGTGACAACAAAGAGTTACAGCATGGATTGAACAGTCTGAGTTCAAAATAAGATGTGGTGTGGAAGACCAGAGATGTGGGATGACAGCAAAGGTCCTAAACTGTAAACACAAATCCTAAAGATCAATCAGTGGTCGTTGCAGAAGTGTAGCCTATGTTGCTCAGGTAAAACTAGTTTTGGAGATAACAAAAAGAACATAAAAACGAAATAATCAGAAAAAAGGAATGTGTTGAGAAAACATATAAAAATAAATCCCAGCAGACCCAAAACAGAGGAAGAACAAAGCATCAACCTTCTGTGCCTCCCAGAAGAGAGGATGAAGAAAACCCCACCATGAATGCCATATTACTTGTGACAGACATTTCAGGATACTGACAACACACCATAACTGACTTCCTAGTCTTCCTCTCTAAGGCTGAAATGGTCAACCATAGGAGCCAGACAGGCACTGGAAGAATGAAAATGGTAGTACAAAAAAAAAAAAAAGAAAGGGGAGATATTAAATAGTTGATGGGTTTTCTTTGTGTGTTTTTTGGCTTTGTTTTGTGTTTTTTTTTTCCTTGAATAACAATATTAACAGCATTATAGACACTTCTCTCTATTAATTTGGACTATTCATGTATAATCCTATGACTGATCTAATTGTTGAACCATTAGATTATAAAAATTTTAACTGGTCTAACAACAGCTTCATATAGCTCTGTATCTATGTGAGGTATTCTCGCTCATAGCAAGTTTTTGAGTGTGACAGCCTAGAAATCCATCATAAATCTGTAAGAAGCACCAATTAACATTCTGGTTCCTGCTTTTCCAATTCACTGGGCTGCACACATGAGACTTCTGAGTTAAGTAGTGGTCTGGAGGGAGACTGTATGGGAGATTAAATGTGCTCTGTCTGCTCTGGGAAATGGGGATATATTGCATGCAGGCTTAGCCAGCAAAAATTTACCTGTGGAGACATACTGTTGATATTCCTGGCTACCTTCTTGTCAGTTTATTATCTACCATAAAAATGTGAACATTAGAATGCACTTGGCTCCACTTTTCTTCTTCAGGTCTGCTCTCAAGCTTCCCAACTTCTGGCTGCAGCAACATTTAGATGGGAGCAAAAATTTAAAAAGGGAACTGAATTAGCCCCTTCTCCTTGTGCAAACACTTAGTCAAGACAAACCCTACATAAACAGCTGTCCTGCACTTGAAAAGAAAATTGTTGTATTCTTCATAATTGTTAACATAATTGTTGTACATAGCAGTAAGAGGTCATCTAGCTTTCTTTTCTACAGACAGTAACTAATTTGTAATTTAGCGTGTTGTGTACAATAGATGCAGCTGAAATTATTTCTCATTTTCATGAGAATAGAGGACTCCTATCAGATTTGTCCCTGATGTCTACAGTGGTGCAAATGAATGACAGAAAACAGCACAGGTCTGCTCTGATGAACCTCTGCTTACATCAGGGATGATGTTTGAAGGCAGTGAGATCTGAAGGTGTCTCTGAAAATTATGCTTGATTTGCTTTATTGTATGAAAGCAGCCCGTAAGCTGATTACCCCCATCTCCATTTTATTTCAGTCTTCAGTGTAATTTGCCTTTTTTTCTTCCTTTATTCCACATATATACTTTAGAACAAGATTTTGTATATTTTTTTCTTTTGAAAAACTTAAAGTCTCCTTTTTGCTTTCTAACTTCTTTTGCAAAAGCCTTTCTTTTTAGCCAGGTAATCTTTCAAGAGCCATACCCACTTGTGTCTGAGGCAATTTCTGGATATTTTTATTTCAAAGGCAGCTCAAAAGATGGGAGAGGGCATTGGCATGAGAGCTGGACTACAATTGCTGTGTGTGTGTGCACACAAGAATATGTGAGAAAGAGGGTTTGTGTATTTATGGCACATGGGGAAGTGGTCTACTGCTGATGTGTTTGAAACAGCTGAGAGGAATCAGGTAGGTCTTTCAGTAACCCTGTGCGCTGCCTCAGAAATGTTGGCTGCTGTCTTCACGATACTTTTCAGATCTTTTAAAGTCTGTATTTTAAAAAGGATTCATGTTTATATACACAAGCTGGGTTCCTGAAAGGTCTTGTTGATCTATTGACATGTGCTCATCTTTGTTGGACTCCCAATCCAGAAAGTCCACTCCAAGCTCTATTTAGGAGGATTTTAAACATTAATACATAATGCTGACTTACTTCACCCCATGGGTTGCTCTCATTAGAAAGAACAATTGATTAAAATAGCTACTTAGGCATTTCCATCTTTCTTTTTGGTATTGAAAACTCCCAGCCCTGGCAATTCCCTGTCAAACTGTAAGCACATATCTTTTGTCTGTTCACTTTGGTGCAACTCAGTGGACTTCAGACAAAAAACAGCAAAACACATCAGGGATAAAAAAAGGACAGAATGTTAAATGAAAAAATAAATCAATAGCTTATTTTCACAGGGGTTGAAGGACTTGTCCTATGGACTGTGTTATCTGTGGAAAGGATCCTGGCACAGTAAATAGAAAGTCCTGTATCAGAGAGCTAACCCTCTTTCAAACAACCAGTTCCCGTAGTGCTGTGCTTAACTCAAATCATCATGTTAACGACCAAATGCAGTATTTATTTTTTTCTTTCTGGAAAACTCATATTTCCTGGTTTAACTGCTTTTTTAAAAAGTGTCACTGGGACTGCTGAATGTTTTCAGTCATTAACCATCACTCTCTGGAAGGATTTGTCCTGCTTAGGAAGGTTAAGACCTACTGCATAGTTGGGGAGCCATTCTGGTATTTCTGGGAGGGTGAATCCCTGGGAGCCTTCAGGAGTGAGTGTCAACTCCTCATTAGAGGTAGGGTTGGCCAGGATTGTGGGATTGTGTTTCCCATGTCATCCAGCCAGGTCAATCAGGCTAACAA
>VXBJ01004449.1:933186-973468 GCA_013400055.1 Nycticryphes semicollaris
AAAAAAAAATCAAAATACTGTAGTGGCAAGAAAGCAGCTGAGCCCAAAAGGTTAGAAACACACAGGCCCCAACAGCCAGGGAGCTGGAAGGCAGCATCATCTGGGTGCCCAAATGGCTGCAATTAACCTCCTGTTGTGGCAGGAATAAATCGCTTTCCCTTTGTTGTCACCATGTCTCCCCCAAGTCCCTGCATTATGCATATAGGTTGTAAATATATGAGGGATTGTTATTCAATGGCCTATAGACTGTGCCCAGCACAATGGGGCCCAGGAGCTTTCAGGAAGTCCTGGTGTCTGGCTTGACCATGGGAAGGTCTGGGGTTTCATGCTGTGATCCTGCAGGAGCCAGCAGCGGCACATTCAGGTCCTGGAACCGACCTCTGAGAGAAAGCTCTTTGTGCTTGGCCTTAGGAATTGGTACGTCAGTGAATTTTTCATTCCCATTTTATCCTATCAAATGTCCAAGAACAACAGTTGTCATTAGTCTGGATTTTCCCACGTTGACATGCAGACAGGGGGAACATGTAGTAAAGCAAGTTCCTATTTAGAGGCATAATTTGAGGGAGGAATATCAAGACTCCTATTTCCACTGTCCCACATTATTTGGATGGATGCGGTTTATTGTGGTTGTTGTCAAAAGTCAATGCTCACATTCTGCTACTCTGAAGTACTTGCAGCTCCCCTGGCTTCCATCCCTACGGCAGAGCAATCTGGCTACCCAGTGATAGATGGGAAATACGGATAAGATAGCAGGAATGATGATACACCCTCTATTTATTTACAGGGCAGATGACTGACCTTCCAGAATAAATAGCACAAGGGGAAAACACGAGATAGTAATTTATCTCATTGCAAAAATATTCTTCTACAAAACCAGTGAAATCTCTGCAGATGAAGATCATGGACTCTTCAAACCAGCAGAGAGAGGGCACTGGTGTCCCCAGTGACACCAGTAATCACCCTTGGTTGTGTAACTGAATTCTGTCCTTGTACTATCCCATCGTGATCAGCAATTCTGGATGGGCAGATTGCGCTTCAAATCGCACACAGCTCTAATCTTTATCTTTCCAAGCTCAGCACTGCTGTAACCTTTGTCTCTGCTGACAGATTAATTTCTGTCCCTGGCCCCTCTGAGGATACATGTTACTTGAGTCAACCCAAGACTATAAGGGCATGTTTTGGGGAAGTGGCACTGGGCTGTCTGTGCTGCTGGAGTGCTGGAAGCCCGCCTGCCATGCTTTTGGTCTATGACACCCAGCATCCTCCCAAATGATTCCTGTGGACAGGTTGGCACTTAGGACCCACCAGGCATGGTGCAAAGGAAAGAGTTTGAAAGCAGTCATCCTCTTTTGCAGCCTAGTACACTTTATTATTGCAGACATGGAGTGTGTCATGCATACTGGCTTCAAAACAAAAGAATGTACCCAAGCATATTTAATTTATTTGTATAGACTTAGCTTGATTAAATTCCAGAATATTTCTAAAGTTCTCATGTTTCCTCGACGGATGCCTGGAACCGAACTGAACTATTCTTGTTGGTCCTGACAGAAGCCCATAGCTGTTCAAGACAGAAATGAAAAAAAAAAATAGGCTCAGAAACTACTCTATGGCTCCAGCACAGCCACTGGTTGACAGGAATTGTGAATAGGTTTGCTTGCCACAATAGAATCGTTCAGAAAAACATCAGAGATGACACTGCTGCAAACATGACATTCATCAGTACATCTGATGAGAGGCTGCAAATAAGCACTGATGTTGCCAAGCATCTGTCAGTGGATACAGAGAGGCATTGGCCAAGTGGGAAACGTCTGCATCTCCTCCAAATGATAGTCAGTGGAAAAAATGAAGAAGTCTGGAAATCAGTTTTTTTCTTGTAAAAAGACTCATGGATATGAGGGAGCAACGACCAAAGCAGAAGGTTCATGAAATCTGATGACCTCACCATGGGACTACATTACCTGGAGGTGTCAGGATACAAGAAGAGGACAGTGCAGAAGAACTGGACATATGAGACCCTGCAGGGTAGTGAAGCAGCATGAAACAAATACAGCCAAACAACACAGCAAAATATTCCTGGTTTAAGGATTTGTCGGAAGCACCAAGCCTAAACCCAGACATTCATCTTGCTACAGTAGTGTTATCAGATAACAACAGGTCATGGCTTCAACTGGTGGAAAGGATTCCTGGCAGAGAACCATAAAGGGTACCTGACAGTTCTTAGGATGCAACTGCAGTAAGCCAAGCACTGAGAGGTTGCTATCCTCAGCTGGACACACCAGTTCCTGTGTCACAGTGGAGACATGGTATAAATCTGTTCTCTTCTCCCTGACTTTCACTCCTCTAGGGTACCCAACCCTGCTATTTTTTGATGATTGGTCACAGAGTCTGCTCTCCCTGATACATTTCTTCTGACTCAACTAATTTAGCCCACACCTGCATTGTCGTCATCTCCCAGATCTGGTGGACTAGGCCATCTCTTGACTTCCATTGCTCAGACACTTTGCCTTGTTTCATTTTGGAAGTGTTGTCAATGGGCCAGAATTAGGGCTGTTAAAATCTCTGATAAAGCTGGACTAAGATTTGCTGCACTTTCATCATGACCTTATGAAGGTTCTTGTACTTTGTGCAATGAATGTACATGGTCAGTATATCTGAGTGGGTAACACCAAAGGCTAGACATGGCTTGAAATATCTCTTGTTCACATACCTCACTGTAGGCTACCAACCTTCCTTGGACTCATGCACTGGGATTTGGATATAAGATAAATGTCTGGTCTTTCACAAACCAATATACCCACAAAACCTGTCACTGATTCTCCTGAAAATCAGAAAATTTCTACCTAGATGCTGAAACACAAATGTGGGGGCATTATTTTAGGACCACATTCCGCAGTGAAAAGAGACCAAAGACAAGGTGAAGGACAAGCAGGGCACAGAGTAGAAGGAGAAAGAATGAAAAGATGAAAAACGTTCATGATCAGCAAATGATAGATGGAGGAGGGTGATTCTTTAAAGGTGGGTACTTAAATTTGCTTCAGAGAAGGAAGAAGAATGCAACACATTTACATTGGCTTTTTTTGGCATACAGAATCTTTTCAGTCCCTAAGTGACCGCAGCAATGCTGACCCTAATCTCCCACTTCTTATCTCTCTGTAGGATTTCTAAGCTTTTCAGTCCTCCTGAGCAAGCAACGCACCTGGTCTCTGCACTCCCAGCCGTAGCAGCTTGAATACTGCAGAGTAAATAGACTTCATTGGGAGGATCAAGGGACGTTTCTTGGGAATGATAAAACAACGAGCAAAACAAGAACTGCCAGGCCGGCTGGTAAGTGTGGAAGTGATGGGCTTTGCTTAGAGAGACGGCTGGAAATTTTCACCTTTGAAAATGTTACTCTGAGAAAGCTGAGAACAGAGCAGGAGCCAGTGCTGATAAGAGGGAGACCATGGATGGAATGAGGTTATTAATAAGTAATAAGACTGAACTTGGGAGCTAATCAAATAAAAAAGGCATTTTCTAGTTGTGGCATTGCACAGGCACTTGATTGCCATAGTAGTGGCAATGGAGAGATTAGAAACAATGAACTGTACAGCAAAAACTGGCTGAAAAATCCCTCCTCGTGGCAGCATCTATTTAAAAGAATGGCTAAAACAGGGCAATTTTCTAGAAGAAATGAATTTCAGGATATTTAACAGGGGTTGTGAACAGGAACTAGTGATCTTTGGAGCGTGTAAAAATTGAAACTAATGCTGGCATAATAATGCTAGATAAGCCTGCCATCTCAATTCTTCTAGTTATTACTAGCAGGGTGACAATTTCACACAGCTGGAAACTGCATGTCTAAGCTCTACAAATTTCTTCACCTGCAGGGACCATCTTCTATTATGCAATATCATCATTCAATCTTTGACATCTTTAGAGGAAGAGACCTGTAGATGTGAATGAATGGGAAGTGTTCCCTCCCAACTTCATTGCATCCCAAACAATTTCTAGTCTTCCTATTCAGGCCTCTAGGATGGGTGCAAGTACCTGTTGCCCTTTACAAAACTCTATGGTTTTGTTTTTTTTTTTTTTTTAAATGATAGCAGTACATCTTTTCTGTGTCCTTTCTTACTATATTTCTTAGGATCTTTCTATAAGTAAAGTGTGATTATAGCTTTTCATGATATATTTGTCTTTTCTATTGAAATCCTCAATGTCTTCTGATAGATTAGAAAATTGCTACTACTAAAATAGACTAGCTTATCTGGTCACATAAGTAGTTCTAAAGCCAATCTACAAATAACAACCACTATCAGCTTTTCACTGCTGAGGAAAGGTTTCAGGAGAATTTTAAGCCTGATTTACCTAATTCCCTCAAGGAGATCTCCAAGATCCAAGAATTGAATGAGGAAATTAATGGGAAGCACATGAGAATGCTAGTCTTACTTCTGTGATGTAAAAAAAAAAAACAGACAGGAGGGAAAATCCCACAAGAAGGGTCTTGGACATAGGGAATTTGTAAGCTTGGGGTAATTTCTCAAACGAGGAGAAATGGGGAAAGAGCTGGCATCTCTGTTCGGGTTTCAGCTGTGTTAGTCAAGATGCTCGCCCAGCATATAGGTATTATAAAACTGGAAGAGCGCACAAAAACCTGTGAGAGATCTGAGGTACAATGCTGAGAATGAATCTTTGTGTTCTTCCATTTTCCATACGGGAACCACCTCAAGAGTGGATAGGTTTTCTTTTGCTCCTGAGTCTAAGCACTTGGACATTAAAAACTGAGATCTCTGATGATTCTCTCCATTCTTTTTGTAAACTGCCATGGCACTAAGAGGGCTTGATTTGTCATTAAAACAAGAAAACATTTGCGGCTTAAATTTTGGTCTGATGTAGTAGGAGGAACTAAAATTGCTGTGTATTTAGTGTACAGTTTCTACATATCTCCAGTACAGTAGCTAATGACCTCCTCTGATTCCCTTGAATCCCTTCACCCTTGATCCAACCCTTCCTGGGAAGGAGATGCTTAAAAGCAACCTTGGTGAGGTAATGAGACATACATGGTACCAGCTATGTAATCAAGGCAGCAACACACATACCATCCAGCTGCCAAATGAGATGTGTAGATAGTATGGTAAGTTGGGTAGGATGGAAAAAGAGTAGTAATTAAGACCCGAAGTAGACCTTTTATGGAGACTGATTGCCGAGGTAAGTAATGACAGCACCCATGGAAAAAAAATCTCCCTCTTATTATGACATACAGCTTCTCAGGTGAGGAACACAACCAGGAATATAGTGCAGGGCTATGGAGGAGACAGCAGAAGCAGGACTCTCCTTTGTGCTGCTTGATCAGAAGATAATATTAGGAAAAAAAAAAAAAAAACTTGCTTCAGAGAGGCCTCTTTTTTATAGGCATGATGTGCCTTCCTGACTCACTGCAGGTTTTTCCGTGCTCCTGTTTTTTTCCTCCAGAAAAAAAAAAATTGTGAGGAAGGACATCCAGAACATGGCTCCATTGAGTTTGGATCCCCTCCCCTAAAGACGTTCCCAGAGATAGGGAAGAAGCCTCCACTGCTCCTCCACAGCCAGTGCCCTCCAATACCTGTTCACCTATATTTGCCCTTTTAGCTACCTTTCTGGGTTACTTACTGGATATGCTAATAGCATCTAAAGTCGTCTGGAGTAGCTGATATTAGGCATTATTCAACACTATGAGAAAGAAAAGAAAGTGTATCTGAAGATTATTAGAGAGCTCCCCTTCTGTCCCCTGACCTGTTAAGAAAGTGCTGTGTACTAATAGCTTTAACTTCCCTTCTTACTGTGCTCTGATAGGATTTTCTTTCCAAAGCACTCTGACCAGATAAGACAGAAGGCTGCTGAATTGGGATAAGTAATATGGACACACAGAGGATGTGTGTGTGCTGCAAGACACAGCAACCCGATGGCTGAGGTAGGCCAATGTACCTCCCATCAGAGAAAACAAAATAAAAAAATCATTCCAAGAAATTGCCTCCTTCACAGGTGAATGGCAGGGACCAGAAAGAGAAGTTGCGGTGAGGTGGAGGAAGGGTAGCCACAGTTCTGAGGCGGTGGACAGAAGGTCCAGGACCTAAGAGCAAGCATCTTGGGTAGTCTCAGATCTCATACCCCATGGTCCAGAATAATTTAAAACAGCTCTCACATGGACATTTAAGTGTCTCCAGGACACCACCAGCGATCCATTGGGCCAGGAACAGCAAGTTCCGCATGAGATAATTATTCTAAGGTTTCAAAACAGAATCTGTTGCAATTAATGCAACAAAGCCATTTGTGTCCTACATGTCAAATAGAGGACAGAAGAAACACCGTGTCAAGTCTGTCAAGTCTTCAACGACCTTTGAGTAATAAGCTAGGTAGCATAATACAGCTTAGCTCCCTGGATTCCAAGGATGGGGGAAAATTTCTTGGTGCAGTTTGATAGTTTGATTAGAGACTTGTTGCTTTTTTTTTTTTTTTTTTTTTTTTTTTTTTTTTTTTCCTCCAAACCCACCATCATCAAAGCCAAATATCCCTTCAGAGGTATTTGGGCCCATAAAGCTGCATGAGTAAAAAACCAAAAAAACCCCCCAAACCTCACCTTTCTTCATGCTGGGATAAAAAAGTGATACAAGATTCTGAAATCTGATCCAAGAGGCTCTCAAAAACTCCTGTCCTTCCCCAAAATTATTGCCTAATTGTTGAGCCAAAGAAAGGCAGTAAGCCCTCATGAACTCTATGACCCAGGAACAAAATTTTGAAGGGACTTTTGGCTCCTCATAGCACAGCGATACTGTGAGTGTAACAAGAGCACCTATCTGACTAGTTATAATATAAATATATGAATTTTTAAAAAATTAAAATAAATAAAACAGTAACCCTGACTGTAATAGGGTTATTTGGGTAGATTTTATATTTATATCTTTTCCCCATCGCAAGGAACATAGCTGGTTATATTATGGACTCTAAGCAGCAGGAAACACAAAATTTCCCAGCTAGTTGTAGCTAGACAGAGATGCTGACAGAAATGAGATCAGAATTCGTGGTAGTTCATGGGTAAACTATCTCCCAGTTTTCTTCAGTTGGGACAAATTAATTGGAGAAAGTATCACAGTGTTACTTGTCTGTCAAAGCTCTCCCAGTATGCTTTAACCACTACAGAATACAGAATAACTCCTCTATACAGAGACGTGAGGTATGAGAGACTGGTACCTGACATAAGGGAAGAGGTATCTTTATGTTTGAATTATTTTCTCCAAGTAGGGGAATTAGTCTGAAATTGCTATTCTGGTTGATTCCATTTGAATCCTTAGAAAGGTGCTTTACCCTTTAGATCCGAAGTGGAATCTGTTTTATAGTAAATGCAAAGTGAAATAATGGTGAGAGCAGTGAGACTCAGTGAAGTCATTAAGTCCTTTATACCCCAATTCAGCCTGGGTTTGAGAGGCTTAAATAATGTGCAGCAGGAAATCCCATCCTATAAGTCAAAGGAGACACGTTTGTTCACTCATACTCAAGTCGTACTGTCTAGGAAAGACTGGGATCTATTTGCTTAGTTTTTTTGAAGGGATGTCCTCTTGCCAGAGAATTTTTTTCTTGGTTGTAGATATTTTTTAACTTTTTGTTCAGTGAACAGTGGTACGGATTTTGGCAATGGCACCATGTAATCATGCTTTATTTGAACGGGTAGATTTGAATGGGCTTTGCTCCTATGGTAACAGATTTTTAGCTGCAATTGTTCTTAGCTTTCTGAAGGTGCCATTAACCCCTGTTCCAAGTGGCCTGGTTCTCTGTGTGGTTTGGGCTTTCTGTGACTGGATCTCAAGGTTATACTGGGCAAAGGGAAGGAGAGTGAGTGATTGGGAATATGAGGTCAAGCCTTTTTTTGTTTTTTTTTTCCCTAATCCTGTAATAGGCAGAGGCCAAAGCAGCCCCAGCAGAGCTTATAACAGCTCAGAGGCTGCTGCAAATTCTACTGTCCTCAATGGTTCCTTGTGGAGGACCGTGCCGGCGGGATCCTTTCTGCCCCATTGGATTCCCCTCTGTGGCAATACACCCTTTGCTCAATAGCGAGCAAAGCTCTCACAGTGCCAGCTGCCACAGGCATCTTTGGCTGCTTCTTGAAGACATTATCTCTGGGGCTGTGTCAGCAAACCGGGTGGAGTTACAGCGAAGATTTTTGGCAATATCTGCAACTCTGGGGCTGTGCTTAAGGTCACATTTCTGTAGCTGTGCTAGCCTTCATTTAATCTTGTTTGCTCTGACGTCAATGCAAATGTAGCAGCAAACCCATGCTGTTACACGCTGTCTCTATTATTATGTTTTTTCTCTCTTAAAGTCATGGCTGGTTTCTTACGATTGAGTTAAATTTACGATGGAGAGGGGCGGGTTGTTTTAACAGAGCACTAGCTGGTGTGTTGGCATATTCTATTCAAGTACAGAGTAGCTACACTTAATAATTCTGTTTAATTGATTCTTGCTATAACAGCCAAAAAGCTGAGTTTGCTGTGAGCTGTGTGTGCCTGTATCCTACTGTGATTCAGCTCTGAATTCTAATGTATTAGTCCTGCCTATTTTATACATAAACAATTTATTACCGTCATATGAATTAAATTTTCATGACATAGATTAATGTATTCTGCCTGCCATCTGGAAGGTCCTACAGCGGTCTCCAAATGGTGCAGGGATCTGCACGTCATTGAAATGTAGCCCTGCTCAGAGCAGAGCATAGGAGCTGAATAACACCGCGTAACTTTAGGACCATTGGGCAGAACAGAATAAACCAGTGTCCTGCTGAAGCTAGAGGCAAATTTAGGTTGGAATAAGTTACAGTGATTTTCTCAAGCAGCACGGCAGATTTAAGAGACTCCCATTTTTTGCAAAATATCTAAAAGGCATCTCTTGATTGCAAGGCATAGGGATGTTCAGTCACTTGTCTGTGGCTGTGGAGCAAGTCCTTATAAAAAGTACTGACAGTTCCTACATCCCCTGCCTGCCCACTGCACTGTTCTATAGAGCAGGCTCTGTTTGAAGAGCAAAAGGGAGAGGAGTCAGATAATAGGCTTGAGGATAAAAGAAGTGACATCAAAATCTTTCAACATCCATGTCATTAGTGGATCAGGGGATGGGCTGTCGTTGACTCTTCTGGCCTTAAACGCTACAGGAACAAGGAAATGGTAAGGTTTCAGGGAATTAGGAAGCTGTGGACTTTCAGGTCATGTTTAATAATTTTTTTACAAAGCAGCTCTATTTGTAATACCCCTGCTGTCAAAGCATCAGTGGATTAACAGGACTAGCAGGTAATTCTGCTTTAATATCAATACTGATATAACACTATATCCAGCCTACAGCTTAATAGGAACACTTGAAAAATGTATTTGTGGAGTGATGGTATGAAGCCATAGAATGTGGGTAACAAAATTATCACAAAAGGTAGAACAAATATTCAAGGCTCATCCCAGCCGTTAGAGTTGGAGTCTCCTTTGTAAGCTCCAGTCCGCTCCTAGGTCCCTGAGTTTCTCTCCTTTATCTTTAGGCACTAGAGCTACAAAAATGTCATTGAAGTAGGATGAGATCTCCTGGAAGATGAGTCACCCCACTGTCTGAGGTACTGTCTGAAGTACCCTGTTTTCAGGGATGGTGAACTGGTCATTTTTCATGGATACTCCATCTCTATTGAGGGTGCTCCAGAACATCCATCTTGGACTGGACTCTAACAACTAAGAGGGCAGAGATGGCTCCTTTCCATTGTGCACAGCTTTCAAATGGCTCCCAAATGCTTTCCCAAAGCCTTTCCTTCTGAAGGGAGTCCTGTGGTCTGATGAGACTACACCTGAAGCAACCCATTGGGAGCATGCCCTAACTAAAATTTGAGGCAAGCCTGGGCTAGAAACAATTTCAGTCCCTTCTGTTGGAGCTGTGGAGATGAAAACATACTGTAGCAAGAGGTAAGAAAGTTAAGAGAGGATCTTTTAGCCTTGTAGCTGGAAATTCAAGAAGATTTTAGTACTAGAGCCTCTTTATATTAAGTTGTCCTTGTCAAAGGGCATCTCAAAAAGTGCCCTTACTGCCAGCTTGTGTAGTCCTGCCAGTTTTTCACTTCTGGCCTAATTGGTCTAACAAAACCAAACGGAACAATTCTGGCAGGATTAATGACCCCACAGTGCTCCATTGAGATGGGGTATGGGAGCTTGAGGGTCTCTTCAAAGAAGCGAATTTCCTAGCCTATATGTTTTAAGAAAAGATAATGGCAGTGCTGACACCTCCTTTTCAGAAGAGAGGGATGCTCATTCTTCTGTTCCGAGTGAAATATTGCAAAGGAGAGCTGAGAAAAGGTGCTTGTCTCCCTGGGTATTTCTGAGTGCAATGGATGAGTGGCATCCAGCGAGGAGGCAGATTGAATAATTGCAGAGTTGCGCTCACTGCCTCCAAGGTGCTGGCCTTTCTTATCAGTGGGATAGTGGAGGGTACCAAATTAATTCCTAGACATGAGTTTCCACTGTAGCAGATAGCTCCATCTCTCTGGGTTCTACAGTGCCAAGCTCTACATTAAGAAAAACTGGCAAGGGGAGAGCTCAACCTCTTTGTCTCTGCAAATTCCGCTCATGCTGCTGTCTTTGTGGCCATGTAACATAAGCAGGAGCTGGTAGTTAGCGGGGGATATTGCATTTTTCATTTCTGCCTCACTCACTCACAGCAGTGAGAAGATTTAGGCTAGTGCTGTAATGTCATGCACACACAGATCCTCCAGTTCACATCCTGGGAGGTCTGGCCAGCATGGAGCCAGCTGCAGATGCAGACCTTTACTTCTCATACAGACTTGTCGAAATGGCCAGGATCTGCTCAGGACTTTGGGAAATCAATCTCCTTATTCTGACAGCCAAGACTAAGATTTTTGAAGCTGAAACTAGAATATTGAATTATGGTTTAGATCCTTAAATAAATTGGCTGAATTGAAGAAGTGCAAAGCCAGTGCTACTGTTGGAAAACGGGTCATTTATTTATATCTTAAATCTAGATTTAGAAGTCTAATATTAGTTACTCATTTTTTACCTTGCCTAAATAAGGAATGATGCCCCTGTTTAGATGTAGAAGTTGGAAGAGTTAGCTTACACGGCTTACCTGTTGTCACAGAGTGCCAATAAGAAATCTGGGATTGGAATTCTGCAAATCCCCTTCTTTCCTGAAAAACTGCAAATCCCTACAAGAGGCTTCCCAGGAGTTGTTTTGTTGTTCTGCAAAGCTTGGCAGTCATGCGGGAAGTCTGGAGACTCCACAATTTGGAAACTGGGTGTGCCTGCAAGGGCAGGTCTGCTGTAGGTTTCTTAGAACTCAGACTGGTCTCCTCGTGCATTCAGGGAGGAGCTACTAAAGCAATGATTAGGAATGAGAGCTTGCCAAATTGTATGAAATAATGTAATTCCTCTTAAGATCCCCCAAACTTTATGAACATGTTTAGCATATGCTTTCATGAAACATCCTTTAGCTTAATGATTGCAAATAATAAGGCATGTCCAAAGCTTTGTTTTACCTAGAAAATAAAAGCCAGAATGTAAAAACAAATCCTCTATGAAGCAAAACTTATACTAAGGATCTGTGAAATCCTATAAAAAGGCAGAGCAGCATTGAGAGAAATGTGCATACATGCTTAGCACTACTTGACATAATTTTCAAGTGATTACAGATTTTTTTCATGCTTTGATTCTTTACCAGGAACCACCTTCTGTAGAGCATTTTTTTGTCTGAGAACTAAGTTATCTGGAATTGAACCTGCTTTAGGAACTAGCATAACTCTATTTCATCTGTTGCTGGGTAATTTATACTCTAGTATACTTGAACCCAAAATGCTTCTAGGAGTTAGGAGGGGGAATCAGCAGAAGTTTAAAGTTGGAAAACACAGTCATGGAGGGACAGAACATCTTCCCTGCCATCACATGAGCAGCTTGTGGTAGTAAAGGGCTTTGCAGTGGGTTCCTTGATACTGGGCTGGTTCAGACTACTCATCTGTCCTTCCTTTGATCTGTTTTGAAACTCTTCTTACCATCATTGCTGTTTTAAGATCCCAAGTGGTGCAATGGAAAGGGAGTTGTGGCAGAATGACGTATCTCTGGATCTTGCTCTGAGCAGACTCAGCAGGGACTTGTGTGAAGTCTCCCCACTCACTTCAACTTGGTACCTGGTTGGTTTGGGATCAAAGACAGTTAGCTGTGACATTAGCACTGTCTTCAGTACTGCTGATTACAGACACTACTAAGTTTTGGCTTCATCGGGGAGTCCCCTTCTCTGGAGACCTTCAGGATCCACCTGGATGCAGTCCTGAGTAATGTGCTCTGGGCAATCCTGCTTTAGCAGGGGAGTTGGACTAGATGATCTCTAGTCCCTTCCAACTCTGACAATTCCGTGATTCATCAGCCTGATGGCCCATCTGACCTCCTGGGACCCACTGTCTCTCAGACAATATTGTTTTGTTATTTTTTTCGTGTACAGCAAATGATGATGTAAATCCCTGACATTGCAGGTGTGACTTATATGACAGCTGGAAAAAGCACCAGACAGAGTACTGCCAGGCTGGATATTTAAGGCTTTTTTGGTTATTCGTGCACTGGTTCTGTTTGATGCATCGTCCATTCACACTGACCTGTGCTATTTACTTTACATGCAGAATCTGCAGTGGAAGCAAAGCTGCTCATTCCTAGATATTTAAACTGAATCCTTTCTCTCCCCTGTTGAATGACAGCGTGTGTAATGGATCTTCGCGTGCCAGAGGGTTTTTTCAGTAGCAGAGCTTCGGGCATCACATGCAGAATTAAGGCACATGGAAGGCTTGGTGTTTATTTTAGAATTGAACTCAAAGACTCCACTCTGGGAACAAGCTTTCAACCAGATAAGCTGGAGGATTTGATCTGTGAACTTCCTTTCTTAGGTATTTCTGTCCTCCCCTTTGAACTGCAGCAATTGGTTGCTAAACGTGATGATGGGAAGGAAAAGCATCTGAGTTGTGTAACATCTGCTTATCACTACAGATTATCTTGTAGCAATGAGATTAAAGCTTTTCCTTATGTAGGAAGAACTTGTGATTTAGAATTGCTTTTTGTTATTTTTTGGGGTTTTGTTCTTTTTTTTTTCTTCTTATGTAATATGCTATAAATTTGGTTTCATTGGGCAAAGAGCAGAAATTCCACAAGTGTGACTAAGAAAACAGGGATTTTTAAAGGAAGCAGAGAATTTTAAAGGATTCCCTTCCACCATGATGCATCTGTAAACATGTATACTATAATCCCAGCATTGGCTCCTGGCAGTTATGTTCATGATAGGATTGAAATGGGGGAGCATTTTGGAGCAATACTGGGAAGTGACTTGTGTAAAATAATAATTTGGATCTCAAGCCCTGCAGAGCTTTGTGATAGCTCAACAACCTGCTCCTTCTTCCTGCTGATGAATTGTCTTTCTGGCTAAAGTTCAGCTGGTTGTCAGGGTAACTAGGAGAATCCCATGTGCTTGGCCCATTTGGGTTCCCCATTTCTGCCAGTTATATACCAGTAGAAAACTTCATGGCTCTTGAGGCTGCTTTGAATGTCTGGTTTCATCAGTTTTAGAACAGAGGCTGAGGACTCATACTCGGAAGAAACATTAGCTCAATACCTTCTCTTGACCTAGTCTTCAAGCTAGTGAACACAGTTTCAAAACCACATCAGATTTCCCTAAGATTCTATCGCAAATCTCACTTTCTGCCTATAAACCACGTGTTTATTGCCCTGCAATGGGCAGACTTCTGAAATCAATGTGAAGTAAAAATAGCAGAAGTACCTCTCTCTGAGGGCTGCCCAGTCTGGGCACTAAGATAGTTTACATAGAGGATCGTCAGATTCCTGTTGATGTGGGACACTAAGCTTACTACATGTGAGACCACTCCATGCTAATTTGCCACTGGGCTACATTGCATGCAATAAATTTAGCAAAACAGTAATAATGTACTGTCTCTAATAATGTACTGTCTAATGTAGCGTCTCTGCCCTTCCATTACTGTGTGGTTTATATCAGAAGATTCTGCAAGCTGAGACCTGGAAGGAATGTATTTAAATTACATGAAGGTTGTGGTTTCTAAATAAAGACTGGTGGTCCCTTTGATAATACCACTATCATAATACTTTGATTCTGAGAGCTTGAAGCAGTCATTCTTTGTATGGGTCTCTCATTGACTGCAAAGGGAATTTTGGGCACAGAGCAATTACCTACACAAGATTGGGCCAATTACTTAATTAAATTTTAAGTAGGAGTATACACATAGCAGATGGACATTTTGAGAAGGTACTGAGTAATGTGTGCAGGGTAACAGAGGACGCGGCTTATCTTGCACATTAGCCTTGGATGGGTTTTAAGTGTATTAATATTAGGACTCCAATCGGATTTAGGTGGTGTGTAATATTTCTCCGAGCCTTTTCAACTTGGCTGAATTTTCCTCAGATGAATGCAGCAGAGAACGATACAATCACTTTATCACTCTTGTTTGAAAATAGCATGAAAACAAAGAATGGCCATAGCTAGAAAGAGACATTATCTAGGCAGGTTGTTCTTTAGGCTTGGATAAGTGCCTGGTTTTAGTTGAATGCTCACTTTTTAAAGGCAGCTAAAAGGCTTTCCAAACAAGATCTTTTAAAGAAATGATAATTTGTAGATACTATATTGTTTACCCTTGCTTTCTGTCCATTCCCATACTGCCCTTTGCATTGGAGCTTTCATTCTGTCTCATTGCTTTATGTGCCTACATTTTAGGACAACGGTTTATTTATGTTAGGTTTATCTTATTTCACATTTACAGAGCTGTAGGCAGCCTTAACTACAGAAAGACACAGCAAGGGGAAAAGGAGTATCGTTTTTATTTACAATGATACTAAGCTTACGTACTTAAAAAACTTTCCCACCAATATCAGTGAACAGGAATTACCAATGCAGATTTCATTAGATGAGAGGAGAGGAGCTGTGAAGTAAAATACCTCAAGTTCTCTGTTCAACAGAAGAAAAACAAGCTAATACTATCATTTAATAAAATATCTTTATGGTAATAAGGTCTAGAAGTCCATGATACAGTCAAGAATATTGCTCTTGATTGTTCCATATAATGTATAGTTTGTATGAGAAACAGAGAGTGGGAATGGAAAAGGGACCTTATGGAAGAGGACTTACTCATTTGGGCAGAAAGAGGGACAGAGCTCATCTCTTGATGCCATGCATGAGCCCATGATTGCCTACATAGAACTAGAAAGTTGAACAGCAAAGTTCTGTTTACAATGAGATGCTTCTATTATTGATGAAATTTAGGAACTTTTCCCAATCATGACATAAAATTTCTCTGATCAAGGGCAAGAAATTACTTCCAGTTTTGCCATGTCTGCTATTTAGCAGTTCCTTTATTTAACACCAAGGAAGTATTGCTTTTGAAACTGAATAATATCCACAGCATTCTGGACGCCATCCTTGCTTATTTAAGGGTGTTTTCTATTGACACAAAGAAAATCATTATTGGTTTAATTTTCTCTCCTTTATGGAAAAGCACCTTGTGAAATTAGGCAGAATTTTGGCAGAAATCAAGCTCCTTGCCCTGCCTGAGAAAACGTACATCAGTATATGCACAGAAGTGAGCTGGATGATCACCCTCATCAGAAATGCCCATCACTCAGAAGGTCAGAGGAAAGGAAAATGACCCACACCTGAGCCTCAACTAGGAGCTTCCCTAGCTAATATAAATTCTCAGGTATTTTCCATGTGTTCTGGGGATCCTAACCTTCCTTTAAATTAGTGAGTGCAGTGTACAGTATGGAGGTGCTCACTGCTTGGAAAGGATGCTCAGTATTTGGTAGAGAGTGGGTGAAAGAATGGTAATGCTCCTTTTGAGATGCAACAGTGACAGTTAGGAAGGAGACAAGCCCTGATTCCTCAGTTGTCAGTCTTAATTATTCTCTAGATATGGAAACTAAATTTGCCCTTTATTTTAGATGAGCCTGGGGTAACCCAAAATACGGAGCAGTGCTTAGGATTTACGGTGATGGGGAGTCCGCTTCAAGGGCCACCAAGCTTGCACTCTTGTCATACTCCCAAGCATCATATAAAAATCTAACAGTGATGATTAATACAATGTATGATGTGATCCCCATGTCTGTTTGCTTTCTTTAAGGGTGCCCCAATGGCTGAAGAAAAGCCCAAATATAACTGCACTGTCAGTGAAGTCACCATTGTGAACCTGCAGCCTGAAAAAAATCCCGTCCTCATCTTACCAGGAGGGAAACCCGGAAGTGAACACAGAAACTTTGGTTTCCATCCTCCTTCTCCAAGGATTTCAGAGAAGAGGATATCCCAGGGAGAGAAAAATCTGTGGCCAGAAAAAGTGAAAAAAGAGGGAGCTTTGTCTCCCAGCCTGCGTCGTGCAAATGAGTTTTGTAGCACAGAGAACATCACCTTGAAGAGGCCAGTGAAGTTAGCCCCTCTGGAGATCCCCGTGGAAGTAAAAGAAGCCCAGCTCCAAAAAATTATGAGCATCCAGAGAGAAGCCCAAATGGCTGCTCAGAAGCTGGCAGTTATCAACTCCATTAACAATGAACCTCATGTGAAAAGGGTAAAGAATCTGGCTCAAGGGGACCTGGAAAACTTTCAAAAGATAAAGATGAGTGAGAAGCCTGTTCTGGAGAATAAAGATGATCCCCTACCCTCTAAAAGCAGCAAACCTCTGGGAGAAATCCAAATTATTTTGCCCCCAGAGACCTCTAAGTTGCCTAAACAACCAGGTGTCGAAGAGGCTCCCAAGGCACTCCGTAAACCACTAATCCCCATACTCCAGGTATCTGACATGCATGAAGAATCTAACAGTCCTGACAGCATCCCTGATCCTTCTGAGAACATTTCTCGGCGCCGATTCAGACTAAAGCACATGAAAGAGCAGCATGAAGACCATGGGAAAGCCAAACCCTTAAAGGTCTTGGATCCAAGTGTAGGAGAAGGCAAGCAGTACTCTGCAGGTCAACGAACGCAAAAAACCCTCAGTGATGCAAGCAAACTCATTGAAAACGTGGCCAAAAAGCAGAAGGAACGGGGAGTGAAGCAAGGGGAAATGGATGAATCCTCTTTTGTGAGAAGACAGTCTACTCGAAGGATGGCCTTGGGAGACATCATCCAAGTGGATGAAGACTGAATATCATGTGCTGTGTAATCCATGGGAGATTTAGACACAACAGTTACCCAGTAAAATGTTCTAGACTGACTGCTTAGGTAGAAGTCTTCAGAAGGATCTCTGGAGACATTAATAGACCACAAAGTGAAAATAACAATTATATTGTTGAGTATGTCTGTAATTTCTGAGATGTTCAAACAAGTTGATCATAGGGCAAATATTCCGTGACTTTGATCAGCAGTAGAAAGACCCCAGCTACAGTCCTAAACCCAGCATGGAGGACAACTTTTCAAGTCATATGTGGAGCATGCAGGAAAAATCTGGAGGTGGACTGGGTAGAGAGATCAAGAGAAAAACAGGAGCCTAGAAAATACTGTGTCAGGGGCACAATGGAAAAAAATAATATCGTTTACTCCTGAGAATACAGCTCTCCCACTTTCAGCTATGGCAAGTCTTCTTCAGAAAGACAAGACTAAAATGTTCTTCGTATCTATTGTTGGCAGAACAAAAAGTAATTAGCTTAAGATTTAGCATGAGACATTTAAGTCAGAAAAGGAGAAATACTTTTAAGGACAATAAACACTGAAGAATGCTGTTTACAGAGATGACAATCTCTGTCATTGAAATTTTAAATAATACATTATACAAACACCTGCCAAGGATGATTTCAGAAGAATTAATCCTTCATTCAGTCACAACAAGGGCCAGATGATCTGTAATGTCCATCAACTTCTATTTTCTGATATTGTATGACCTACCTTTTCAGTTGTCCACTTGCAGGGCTACTAACCAAGCCATGTAGTGCAAAAATGTACAATAAAAGTAACTTTTCACTTTGCACTGATTCATCTTCATTGTCTTGCAGCTGGTGTCAGGACATTCACTGAATCCTTCTTAAGGCAGCATCTAATAGATGACTGCTTCCCTTTGACTTTTTGAGACCTACTTCTGTTTGTTCTTTTCCCAATTTCTTAGTAAAGAGAGGAACAGCTAATCCTGATATTTTCACTGTCTTGTCTCAAACAGCTCTGTCTTGCACTTTTTACCTGTTCACCTTTGGTCGCCTTTTAAGATCACTGTCTTTTGAAGACTAAATGTTATTTTTATGTGTAATACTAAATAAACCAAGCATGCAAAGTCTCAACTTAGTCCCAGAAGCCTTCTTAGGGAGCAAAAACTATTTTGGGGTTTTTAAAATAGCTATTGTAACAAGCTTACAGAGATGCTGGCACAGTGCAAATATTATTAAATTTAACACATAGTGAGATTTGCTTTGTAAATGGCTTTAATAGCAAAAATCAGGATGTTCACCATCTTTTGGTAGTTGGCTTGTTTGGTTGCTGATTTGTTTTTTAGTAAAAAATGGTCTTTTCTCCTTATCAAATAATCTTAGAATCTGGGACTTAAAAAAACAATGGTGAGACACCATAAAATTACAAGAGTTAGCAACAATATATTGCTTACTTTTGAAGAACAGAAGGTGGCTAGAAGCAGTAGAACTCTGCCTTCATATGTGCTAGGGTTAGCAGGAGAAGTGAGAAGAAGAATAAAGCACCTTTGTTACAGAAAAGAGGTAAGCCTGCTTTTGCCTTTTATTATTTCCTCCAGGTACATGATGAGGACAGCCAAAGACAGAGGAGATGAGGTTTTGAAAACCGTTGGAATCTTTTTCTGCATTCCAAGAATGCCACAAAACATGAAACTTTCTTTGATTGCATGTTCCTTGAATGTTCTCTTAGTAAGAGAAAAGCCAGCATTCAGAGATTCCTCTGGAATACATTCTTTGGTGTTTCTTGCTGAAGAGAAAACAGACATCACTAGGATTGAAATGATGTCCAGGTTTGTCACCTTGTGACTTGCCACCAGCTTTAGCAGTTTTCTATGGTGAGCTTAACTGCGGAATGAGGGCTCAAAGCTATGCAGGCCAGATAATTCAAGTTGAATAAGGACTGTTGTAACAGTTCAACACAAATCAAGGAATTAAAATTAGATGCTAAGCTAGGTATGAAAAATGTGAGAGGTATGCCCTCCTTGTGATGTCTGAGCAATAAGGAGAAATGGTAATTTAACTCATAAACTCAACTGGATCTCTGACTCACTGCATCTACTTAATTGTGAATATGAAACTGCAATTCCAACGTGTTTTGGTAACATCCCACAAGTTCCCAGCCAGGGAGTATTACAGACAGTATTTAATGTGATCTCCAAAAAAAAATGCTACTAAGATTTGTAGTTCGCAGTGGAAGAGGGATGGAATGACAGAACAGCTGAGTTCTTCAGTTTGGCCTGGTTCACCTGGGAAACTGTTGCCCTTCGTTAAGCCATGATGCAAGAAGGTTCCTCCAATGGGTGTTTGAACCCACCTGGTTGAAATCCCTACCTTGGAAATGCAAGTGACATCTCAACTAGGATGAACAACCTGCAATTGTCTGGAACTGTGGGAAGGCCACTACATGTATCAGAATGAATTGTTCTTGCTCCTTTACTTAGCACTTTCAATGGAACTAAATGCAAAAAATCATGTGTCCAGAAACAAATTATGAAGTAATGCTTTAAAATTGTAAAACACTGAGGCTAAAAAGGATGTCAATATCGTAACTTTGTCCTGTGACTGCAGCGGCAAATTGTTGTTAGATGCATTGGCAAAGGACTTTTGATTAGGGGAAAGGACTAAAAAACTTTTCCAACTCCAGTATTAACAAGGTCATTGCTGAATGGGTGTTTACAGGATCCAGAGTCCAGCTTTACATGGAATTTTGTGCTCTCTGTCCCATGCTTCAAAAAGCATCTTCACTTATTGGAAAAGTGCTAGAAAACTAATCTGAATTCTAGGAAACTTACATTCAGTGTGACAGGAAAAAAAAAAAAAAAAGGATTTGTAGTGGGATTTGTAGTGTATCCAAGGTTCCTTACGAAGAAAAAAAAAATATATAGAAAATTTAGTGAAAGCTGAATCTTGAGAAATTCATGCAGGAATCAGGCGCAGCATTTTAACTAGGCATGCTGTTCTGGCCCTTTGTGCTGGTTAGACCTTCCCACCACCCCCTTATGCTGGAGCAAACAGTAGCACAGTGACCAGAAACAGGGAATTTAACATAGCAAATTCCCCCAAAAGTTGAGTTTTCAGCTGGGATCTGCCCCAGTCTTGATTTACTGAATGGCTTCATCAGTGCTTGTGTCAGCATAAAGGAGACAAAGACAGGAAACAACACATTCATGCTGACTAGTTCTGTCATGTTAAAGTGTGTCTAAACCGTACTCTAAAGGCAATAACCATATCAAAATGCAAAGGAACACAGTGGGCTCTGTCACATGATACAAATACAAATCTGGGCTCCATCCTTAGACTTCTGTATATTGAAAAATAATCATGGCTTTGGTTTAGAAATGCCTGGTCAGTGTTAGCTGGAACTGCGGTCTAGGGTATGTGATGCTCTACATTCTGTTCTGAAACTGTGCAGCCTTCTGCTCTACTGTGGTTTTAAATCTATTCAGTCTGAAATATGATGATAGTCAAATGTTTTCCACAATGAAAAATTGTATCAATGTGGGAGCTTGAAGGGAACTCTCTTACTTAACCAATCTATTAGAGCAGGATGCTCCCAAAATGTTGCCTTTTGCTAGTAAAATATGTGTGACTCGATGTTATCTAGTGCTTGCTAGGCTATGAAGTGAGCAATGAAAAGCAGTCCCATGCACACATAAAATAACATTTAGAGGTCAAACATAACTTCAAAAGAATTCCATTGAAAAGGCAAGATTAAGGCAAAATAGGGATTTTTGCCAGAAAACTGGCCACATCAACCTGGGTATCATGGAGAGGAACAAAGCTCAGTTTCCATTCCATTTACATGCTGTACCAATAGCATCACTCCCTGAAGTTAATTCAGTTGCTTTGTCTTCAGGCTGGCATCAGAAAAACCTGACTCAGTATGCGTCTGAACTGGGGATGGCACAATCAGTTAGCTGAGATCTAATTGACCCATAAATATATTCTCAAATATCGTAGATAAAGGGAAAAAAGTCTAGCAACTAAACATTGAGGTGAATCCATTTTTATGTAACTAAAGTTTCTACAGGTATAAATAGTGCTTTAAGAATTCATATCCATGTTCACTAGGTGGTTGCAAGAGAAAACTTCTTTGATTGCATATTCCACTTTTCTCCCTTTACTTCCAATGTTTTTGCAACTCAGGAACCCAGGAGGTAATTTATTTTCTCTACTGCAAAAGCAAGCTCCATCCCTCTCCCTGAGGCCATGGAAAAACAGGAAACAAAGATGATCTCTGAAAATTTTTAAGCCTTGATATAAAATAAAGAGGCAGTGGAGGGACACAACACAGAGCAAGTGGAAGAGTGAGATCCTTTCCAAATCAGAGTCATGAGCAAAAGTCACAGACTAGTGGCACAATTGTCTAATTTAGGAATAGTGCATATTTCATAAATAGCACTTTACACCTCCAGAGAGTTTTACAGCCCTCACAACACAGCAGAGTAACACTTGCCGGGATGAGGGAAAAAGGGAAAAATCTTGATTGATTCATAGACTTCTAGAGCCAGACATGGTGGCTTATTGGAAGTGTGAAGAGGCCAGTCCAGAGATAACTGGATCCCAGTCACAACTTGAAGCAGATGGGAACACTATGAAATAGCCGAATGTCTTGGCTGTCCCCTATGATACGCAGAAATTGTCCCTGGAGACGCTGCCTGGGTGTTTGCTTGCAGTTCTTACTCCTTTCAGCCTGCAGCAGGAAAACTCAGTCTTGGATAGAAGGCAAAACAACAGAGAAGAGATTTAGGAAAGCTTTCAGAAGCGAGGACCTGGAGCAGCAGACTAAGATTTTTTACCTTTATTTTTATTCATTATAAGATACCCATTTGCCCTTACCTTGCCACTGATATGGCTTTTGTGGAGAACTATAGGAAAGGACAACACAACCATCAACAGACTAGAGGAAGGGAAAGATATGAACCAGAAACATGGAAATGAGAAGGTCTCCAGATCCTGTCCTCACTCTGACTGCCATTCCTGCTTGCTGCAAGCTTTCCTTGTCTCTACAAGTTGCAAAGAATGGAAGGATTAAAAAACATCCCAGTCAAAGCATCCATCCAGCAGTTGGTGCAGATCTGGAGGAGCCTGAGTTGGGCCCAATAATAGTGAATCCAAGACTCTGCACCAGACTCTGTCCTTCCACTTCTGTGGGGTGAATCACAGGAAAGAGGATGATCCCACATTGGAGCCTGTGATCTCACTGGTACTGACTGGCTTGGGGTTCAAGCAGTGGTAGGGTTCTTTCCAGAAGAGCCCAGCAATTAGCGGCAGTTACTCTGTTATTTTAAATGGGTATTTCTTCTTATCAGTGTGAGTCTGGGAGAGCGTAGATTCAGATTTCTCCCGCTTGTGTAACCCGGGCACATTAAACTCTTGGAAAACAGTCTTAAAACTTCAGAAATGAGCTGGCACCATGCTTGCCTTTGGGATCAATGTGCTAATGCTCTCAGGCCGTTTGTACCAACAGGTTGCCTTAATTTTCAGTTTATGAGAGACAAGATTTTATACATAATCGTTTCCTCTGAATATTCACTGAGGCCCTGGGGGTGACATGCTTTCAGGCAATTGCAGCAGAAATGTCAATAAAAGGAGCAGTGCTGGAAAATCATTAGCAGCGAGTACTTTTAAGTTCATTCCTGGAGTACATGAGCTTCTACCCTGGTCAGGCTGCTGACACTTCTTTGGTCTCCAGAAATTTATTGTAGCAGTGGAAGATGAAATTGGTTCAGTTAAAATAAAGGATCTATAGAGCCTCCAGCTAAACTCATCCTTCTTTTCGTGCTAATTCCTGCAGGAAATAGGAACAGAAGCTCTGAAAGGCCTTTTGAGTGTTTCTGGCCCAGTAAGGAACAGAAAGCAGCACGCAAGCACCTTGTGAACACATCTGTCAGGTTTTCAGAGCGAAAAGATCCAAAAAGTCCAGTAAAGTTGAGATAAGCAAAGAGCACAGGAGGTCTTGGTGTGACCAAGACTTTTTATTTGCTTTTATAGTCATTGGGAATCTATCAGCAGGACCCCAGTGAATTTCTGAGGCAAGTCTTTTTTCTTAGGCCTCCTGCAGCTACAACTATCCAAGTCCTGACAGACACCTGAACAGGGATTTATTCTAACATTACTACACTGCGCATTAGAGGTGGGTCAAATGGAGAGTGAGAGATTTCTCAGCACAGACTGGAGGCACTAAAAACACTTCAGAAGCAAAACCCAAAATGTCCTCGGTGAAATTCACTGGGGTCGTATAAGCAACATCCTCTCTGCAATCCTGACTTCTGGTGACTCAGCTGACTTGTTTGGGTGGTATTTGTTTTATCCAAGCTGCACATTCTATGATGTAGGCATGGCATGAGAATATGGGGAAAAACATGATGGAAAGCAATCACTTAATTACCGATCTTGTAGTGGAGAAGGAAGTGGGGAATTCTTGTTGTTAATTTGCCCAAAAAAGAAAGTTTGGGGCAAGCTTTTCCCATTATCTTTCCCTTTCCACTTTGTACTTTGAGATAAGGAAAGGGACATCACTTATCAGTTGCTTTTGAGGGCAAAACAAACTCAAAACTGGGAATTTATATTTTTTTTCAATGAAAATAGCTTTAGATGGTGAGGAGCTAAGTCAAAATTTAAAACACCTTTCCCCCATTCCTTTCCCATTCCCAGCTTCTTCCCTCACTCCTGCCCCCTCTCCCCATCCCAAGGTGCTCAAGGATGGGGATGAGGGTTGGGGTCCAGCCATGGCAGCCCCTCTGGGCTTCTCCTCCTTCCCTCTCCCTGCTCCAGGCTGCAGTCCTTCAGGGACAACCTGCTCCCACCTGGGATCTCCACGGCCTCAGCTCCTGCAGGAAATATCCCCCTCTGTGGCCTGAGGCCCTCCCTGGGCTGCAGGGTGGGTCTCTGCTCCACTGGGGTCTCTCCAGGGCTGCAGCACCTCCCGTCCTTCTCCTTTCCCTCCTCCTCTTCCACCTTTCACAGCCTCTTACTACCAACAACCCAAGACTGCTGTATTAGGAACAGAAGTGTGGAAGATTTTTTATTTTTCCTCTTGAAAGTGAGCATCCTTTTTCATGTCTATAATTCAATTAATGTTTTTCCATCACCAGGTTACCTCTGTTCATCATTTTCTCATTTTAGAGATCTGTCAGCGGACGGTAATGAAAATGTAAGCAAGCCAGGGCTGTGTGGGCGGGAAGTAAACTTTGGTGTTAAGTTAAAAATCACAGTTTGAGGTCTGGGTGCACTTCCAGTGGTAATTCATTTGGTAAATCAACCAGTTTGTCCTATCATCAAGCTGTCATTTCCAAGCAGTGCTGCACCAGGTCCCTGCCAGAGACTATTAAGCAAGTCATTATTATTTCAGCCCCATTAGCTAGCAGGATACACCTCTCTACCCAAGTAAAGATGCTAATCAGCTTTGCCTTGAGGCAGTGTATTCAGCCTCTTGATTCTGAGGTATGGCTTCCTAAACCATTATTAAATATCAACTTGAACTGTGAGGCAAAGAGCAAAGCATTCAGGGGTGAGATAACCTGGTCCCTTCTTCCTCTGGCTATGGTGGCAAGTACTGAAGAAAAGCTTGGGACCAGGAGCTACAGATACCATCAGGAACAGAATAAAAACACAGTCCTAGTTTCCCAGCTGAACATGATGATCAATTTGTTACACCCGCCTCCTTCTTCCTCCTTCAGTTACCTTTGGAAACTGAATACATGCTGTGAAGTCACTTAGGTGCCTCTGATAATTTCTCCACTGGACTTATTTATCAAAGGTTCAGACCTGGAATTTTTCTCCCATTTTGTTAGAAGTAGCCAAACCTGCTGGGCTTTGGGACCCAGAGGGTTTCCTCTTCTTCTCAGCCCAAAAGCTATGAGGTTGATATTGTTCTGTGTCCCCAGGTCTAGCTCCCAGTTGACATACATGCATAGATAGACACACACACACAGAGAGACCAATGCAGACAAAGATTACCTTTCTTTTATTTTTTTTTTTATTATTTTTTTTTTATTGACATCCACATGAAGAAACCCAGCACTCATAGAAAAGTGATCAAAAACAGCTCAATCCTCTCCTCCCCTTTGGCTGATTAGGACTGAAGGCTGCTATTAGAATATACACACACACTGTGGGTTTCTCCAGCAGCTTGTCTGGGACCTCCAGTCTTCCTAATAATCAGCCCCTGGACCATGGTCTCCTCTGGTTGCTGGCACGCAGACCTCAGCCAGGACCAGACACAGCCAGGCCACTTTGAAGCTTACTACCATTGACATGTGTGCACTTAGAATAGAGAGAGTATATGGAAACCAGATTTCATAAGGATATAGGATAGACTGTAGTGACCAAACACTGTCTGTCCAATGAGAAAAATCTGCTCACCAGTATCATGGTATCACATGTCCAGTTCCTTTTTCTTTTATTTCCCTGCTCTTGTTTCTCCCTTTCTCCGCCCTCATTTCCTCCCTTTCTCCGCCCTCATTTCCTCCTCTAAACATCCCAAAATATGTTTTGCACATTTCCATAATCGCCTTAAAACCTTCAATGCTAAATTTTGCACAATCCCAGAATGCTCTTCCCATGATAAGTCCTGTACCCCTCAGGCACCAGCTCCCCAGGTGACATGGCTTTCTGGGGAAGGATTGTCTTTGGTTGGTTTCTCTTGGTGAGTCCCACACCAGGACAATGTTCTAGTCCTTTTCCTCTGAACTTCTCCTCTGAGCAGCTGGTTCAGTGCTCTGGTTTTCCTTGGCTGGGCATTTACCATGCAGATAGATGGTGAATCAGTGCTTAACATTTTGTGCTCTATCCCCACTCATGACATTTTCCCCTCTGTCAGCATTTAACAACTGTCTAACGGCCTACTTTTGAGTCTCTGCATAGTTTCCCCACCTTCTTTTCCAAGCTGCTTATTTTTCATCAAGTTTGAAGGAAAAAATTATATTTTTTTTAAAATCATCATCTCTGCCCTGCAGTGCTAGGAAAGGCTATTGCAGCAGCACTCCAGTAGATGGCTGGCTTCTGTCATGAATAAAACTCAAGGAAAGCACACGGTTCAGCAGCATGTTTGCAGGAGAGAGCAGGGATTTATTTCCTTCAGCTATTGACTAATGCAGCAGCTCTCTTTCCTCTTTGGATCTGTTAATGAAACTTGAAATAAAAACAACCCTGTGCAGTTCAAGGCAGACAAATATGATAAAGTAAATTGCTGACATGAAATGATTCACTGTCACCAAACTCCGTTCCACTCTCCTTTTTAAAATCAGGTACTTCTAATGTATTTAACACTTGTATTCTGGATGGATTCTCTTTGGGTCATGCTAAAATAAGTGCTGTTCCTCTTCCCTAGAACCCAAGGGAAAAGACTGAATGTATTTAAGCAAACAGATTTGATTTGTCTCAGTAGGAGAGTAAGAGATTAAACAAAAAATACCAGGTGAGATGTTCTTGTAGTTCTTGAACATTCAGATATGTGGATTAAAGTGAGTGTGCTCAGCAGCAAAGCAAGAAAAATCTTAAAAAAACTGTGAGATGATAAAAACCATGGCCTGAAATCTTTTAGCTTTCAGTGTCATCATGTGCAAACGTAAGTAGGTCCCAATTCTTCCCACTGTTGAAGTAGAACAGGAGAGAAAAAGTCCCCAAGTCTAAGTGTCATAAAGGACACACATGGAGATTTATCCAGAACTGACATGCTAGTACTATCACTGACACCTCTGCAATGGCTAAACTGACAGACAACTTGATGTTTGCCACTGCATTCAGTAAAAGGATGCATTTATGGCCAGGAAGTCACAGCTGTAGGGTGAATACTGTAGCACAGTGAATCAGAAAACAGGGCTTAAGGGACTTCCAGAGACTCTCCTCTGGTCCATGTTCCTGCTGCACACAAATCTGTCCTAGTACTGCTTTTTCAAATTAAAAAAAAAAAAAGCGAAAACGAACCAACCTAAACCCCCAGACTTTCCAAAAATAAAGATTTCTCATCTATTTCAGTAGCCTTATGAAGACTGTTGGTTTTTTTCTCTGACAATTTATCTTTGTCTCTATCTCCCTAAAGAGATTTGAAGTCCATTGCTTGTTGACCTAACCCAGATGGGTATGCATAAAAATCTACTACCTTTCTCCTTTCAGCAACCTTCTACATATTTCAGGATTTCTGTCATGTCCACCCTCAATTTCCTCTTTGCTAGGCTAAACAATCCATTCCTTTCAATCTCTTTCCTTAGGTCATGTTTTCCTGACTTCTGAGCATTCATCCTGCTTTCTGAATTCTGTCCAGTTCAGCCACTTCAATTCTTGCAATGTAGGGCCTGAAACAGAACAGAGCCCTGAGTGTTATAAAAAGTTGGTGTTTAAGAGTATTGGATAAGCACCTTTTGGTCTGTAAATAAAAACACCTGTTCTGCCATATGGCTGTTGTCAATTCAACATGTGCCTTTCTTTTTTGTTAGTGTAATGCCCTCTCCAGGTGAAGAGGTGAAGTGATTAAACATATGTGCCCATATTCCAAATAACTGTAGAGGAAGTTATATTTGGAATGTGATCCAACCCATAAAAGTACTTTGAAAACTATTACAAAAGTCTTCTTTCACATCCCATCTGCACTACAGGAACAAACAGACCCATAAGTCATCCACAGCAGTATTTTATGACTGATGGTTGTCATCCTCGATATTTAAAGATGGTACCATTAACCTCATAGGCAATCACTGTGAGAAGCCGTGGGCATGGGAAAGTGTTTTAATTTGGTGACAGAGAGATTGGCTGATGCTTTTAAATCTCATAGTTTATGTCCCCTTTTAAAAGCATGGCATAATCCTCACTCATGAAGCTTATTCAAGTTCTCAGACTGCTAAATTGTTGGGTCCAGCAATCTGTCACATCCCATTAAATCAACGTATTAATCTTCCTTTAAGAAACAATGGATTAGTAGATACAGAGGAAGTGACATAATGGTACTTCATGACTTCTGCTGGCTCTTGGGAAGGTCCGATGTGACATTTTTAGATACAGACAATGAGCAAAAAATGACATGTAAATGACAAATTGGAAAATCACTCCCAAAAGTATTCAGTCATTTTGAGTGGAGGTACTGAGTAGGCTCCTAACAGAGTCTGTACTGAATCCACAGATACTGAGCTGTCATCACTAACGACTTGGGTGGTGGAAGAGAGTGAATTTTAGTGAATGTACAGCTAATGCCATGACAGTGGAAAAAAGCTGAAATTGAATTATTTCTCTTTATTCGTGTTTATTTATGAATGGAGGAGTATGTGTAGTTACTGACATACACTTCAATACACAGACTAATTAGAGCAATATGAGAAAAAAGCAACAAGGCTGGCAAAAACTTTTGAGAATATGAAATAATCCATCTTGTTTAGAAGAGAAAAGAGAGTGCTGAGGGGGAACTCAAGAATGCTGTTCAACCATCTAATCAGATAATTTCTTTTAAGGAAGTAGTGGTTTAACTTTTCCCAGGTCATTCTGCAGAGGCAGTATGCATCTTAGTTCATAGAAAAGGACATTTTGGAGAAATGTTCTAATGACTGTCAAGTATTAGGAAAATTAATAGTAATAGTAATTCCTGAGGGCAATCATCGTTACCCAGGTTAGACAGGCTTCCACTGGGATGGTCTAAGTTATAAGGTTCATTTGGTGGCCTACATGAGAAACCCAGTCCACGAGTCATTTCTGTCTAGTTCACAGTCTTCCTCCTGTAGAGGACTGGAAGGAGTAAAGGCCATGTGAGCAGGTTAAAGCCATTTCTTGAACAAGAATAGCTGTCTGAGAGTAGTGCTCACATTGCAGTGATACTGTCTCACTGGGGAGCTTCCAAAACTGGGAGTCACCTGTGAAGCCAGCTGAGGCCAGATGACACTGATATGAGATTGACTAAAGAGATCATTCTGGCAGACCTGTGACTTTCTCTACAATAATTAGTTCAGAAATAAATCTCTTGCAGAGCTTCACATTTTTCCTTATTCATGTGAGCCAGATTCGCTGTTTGGACAAGCCACCACGTGCCAGTCTGCTGCCCTGCCACCCAAATTTCTATGAAATGGGAGAACCTTATCAAGCTGTTTATTTGCTTCAAAGCATAATCACATTACATCATCTCACAAGGGACTTAAAACTGTATCTTTTAGTGAAGCTGAGCAGAAGCTTTGTTCCCTTAGTCATTCATTTATGTGGGGGAATTTATGGCGGATGGTAAAATACCTGGAAATGGACAATGAACATAGGGAAGGTTCCAAACCTCCTTGGTCTCAGTGTCCTGACAATGTGCATATTTTTGTACAGTGAAATTAATTCTGTATATGCTTGCTGGTGAAACTCATGGAATGAAGCTCACTGGTACACCATATAGCATCATCACTCCTTTGAGTTTCTAAAGGACACTGCAGGCTCCTACAACTGTGTTAAAGAGAATATCACTGTGCTGCTGTGCTCACTGACGATATTTTACTTAGATTGTGACAGAAGTGAGATATCCCACAGTCATCAGAAGCTATAACACCTAACTAGGATTTTCAGTTTAGGAGAGGCGCACTCGGCATTGATAACAGCAGGGAAAATGTTTTTGCAGGCTCCCTTTGAGACCATGAGTTAGATCCTACAGGGAAGCATTTTTGAAACTGTGTTGAACATTTCACTGAAGTTACTGAGCCATTTTTTGGCTGCATAGTAATATTTCTTTTCATCACTACTGAGAAAGCTATAAAAAGCCCATGACGAGTCAGTTGTGATTGGGGCTTTTCACCAGACCCACATAACCCTCATCCCAGTAAAAGGAATACAACAAACTCAGAAGACCAGACAGAGATTAATGTCCCTTCCTTAACTGCTCCGGCATTTGGGAGAGCAAAGAGGTGGTAAAGGTCAAATCCGCTCTCCCATTTCTTAGCCTCACTTACAGATGATGACTGATTGTTGTGTCTGATGCTTACAACATTTGTCACTACCAGAAAAGGGTCTGGCCTTGCCCAAGCGAGACCCCAAGCGCAGAGCCTTCCTTCATGCATGTCATAACTAAGTATCCTGGGAAATGCATACCTGAAGGTCAGGCATTTACTCTGCTCACTGGGTAGTTAAGAGGACTTGATCAAAAAGGTGTTTTGTGAGGAATCTAACAAAAGATCAGATTGCTTCATGAAGTTTTGCCCCGACACAAGCTTTTAGCAAAAATCCTTAAAATTAATTTTTTTGCATTAAAATATGTTGGGAATTCTAGAAAGAAAAAAAGGTCAATTTTAAAAGGAAATATTTTTACTGAGGCTTTTTACCTATGTTGACACTGAGTTTTTCTTTACTACCATTATTATTTCCACATCTTTGTTTCTTAGGGTAATTTAATGAATCTCCTTGCTGTCCATCCATGGGACAACACATGAATGGCTAATCCAGAAAACCATTACTCTCTTCTTTTCCTGTAGTCTGGCTATTTATCCTCCCCCAGAGTTCCTTGGGCTTGTCCTGCTGAACACTTTGTTTCCCAGTGATTTTCAGTGGGGCTGTGTACATCTCTGTCACAACAAACTGGCTTTTCCATGGTCTTCCTAATGGACGTGTTATGTCTGATTTACCGCATTTAACTCCCAGATGTAGATTTCCTGCAACAAGCGGCAGAATTCTGATGCAGAAAATGGAAAATCATGTTATGGGAAGTATTAATGAGCAAGAGGATCAATTATTGGATTGCACTCAGAGCCTGTGAAGCCTCATTTGGAGCACAGGATACTGTTTTGGGCATTAGACTCTAGAAAGCATTGACAAGGGGAGACAATGTAAATGAACAGGAAACAATTATGAAGAAGCACATCTTTGCTGTCAGTTAAGTGTGGGTCTGTTTATGCTCAGGCTAAGCTCACCTACTTTTCATGTTGTTTACCATGATTTATCCTTTGAAAGAGGATTCCTCAACGTGAGTCCCAGAGCTTGCCTGGGTTTCTTGAGGATGGTCAACGTAGGGGCAACCTCACTTGCTTTATGTATTACAGAATGAGATGAGATGCATCTGAAGATGCTTGGGACAAGTCCTCCAGTGAACATCCCAGGAGATCTACCAATCATCCCTTGAGAGCCTTCATGGTGACTGTGGCAAAGGTACTACGGGTTATCATATAAAATGAGCAGATGCCAAATATGTAGAAGGAGTTGGTTGTTGGCACAGTGTGGTAAAGTTTTGAAACTTTCTGCAGGATAAGTTTGCATGGGTTCAAAATGGAATTGTGTATTTCATGGGGAAGAAATCCACTGAAAGTTGTTAGATACCACTCTCTCATCTCGGAACAAACTGAACTACAAATTACTCTAGTGAATGAGATAATTCTGGAAAAGACTCACTGTAGATTTGCCCTGTTTTTCTCTGGGTGTGTGTCATTGGCTATTGGTGGAGTCAAGATTAGGGGTTAAGTGCAACTTTGGTCTGACTCAGTACTGCTCTTCTTATGTCCTTGTAACTTCTAAAACACACACATTATCCCAGTCTTCAAAATGTGACCAGTAAAATTATTCTTCTGGCTTGCCACTGTACTAAGTCACCCTGACATCCTGCCTTAAGCTGCCTGATGGTCACTCTGTGAAATTCAAGCCTCTTTAGTGTTCCTTCAGAAACCTCACAATTCTCTCTGCTCCCAAATTTTCTATCTGTTCATGTTTCACATTACGTCTGAAGACCAAACTCGCAGCCTCTTGCGTCCAGCAAATACAGTCCGAATCACCCAGCTGCACTCTGTGTTATAGGCACAGAATAACCTTCAAAGTTACTGTCCTCTCCACTTCCACCTCAACTTACCCTACCTGTCTGATAGGACAAACCTTGTCTTCAGGCCTCTCATCTTTCTCACCTTTTTTTTTTTCTTTTTGACTTGTGCCTCTTCTCAAATGATATGTCAGATAATGTGTTAATATTTCTTTGACGGAACCAAAAAGAAATAAATTCAGCTCTTCAATTGAAAAGTATATTTTATACCTTTTTTCATACCTTGCTTATTCTGTAAATACCTAGTAGCTGGGTGCATTTTTTTTTATGTTGTCAGTGCTGACACTGATTTTTCTCTATATGTTGAAGTGTACTGGAAAGAAAAAAACCCAAACAGCAAGAAAGACTCTGTCTAACAAATATACCATACATGAGTTATGGATAGCCATGTAATAAATACATATATTATTTCTCTTTGACCACTTTACCAGTTCAATATCCTCTAACCTTTCTTCCCAGACTAATTGTAATATTTCAAATATAGAAAAAACCTTAGGCAGTTACCATTTAAAGTAAGTTATCCTATATGAGAATATCATCTTCATCTCCCAAACTTATTTCTTAAAAATTCCCTTCTATGTCTGTCTTGGCTTGAGGCCCTGAATAAGTCATATCCAGACTGGGTCATTATTTTTATGTTCTGTATATAAAAATCTACACAATTTTGTTTTCTGGAAGTTATGGGAGAAGAAATTTGACTTTATCTTTAGTTAAAATGAGATTTTTGCTTCCTAGCGTGATACAAACTATGACTTATAGACCCAGAAGGGACCAAGATACGAAGTTTTTCACATTGGAAAGTTATTTCTGCATTGAGAACCTTATCTTGCATTGAAAATATATATATTGAAAAATGTTATAAAAATAATTCTGAGCTTTTAAAGTGGCTTCACAGAGAAGGACACTTGGGTGGTGTAAGCATGGGAATCTATAGGGAATCTATGGTTGATAGGACAAACAACATCAACCTCCGACCATTTAACATAGGAGACAGCAGGCTAACACAGTGCAAACAGGAAAGGTATAATTAGCACTTGCTTTGGATGTCCAGCTCTTTTGTATATGAGTAATAGCCTCATCTCAAGAGTATGCTGTGGAAGGTTTTACACCCACAGAACCGCTCGCCCTCATATTTTCCCTTTGTGTTTGACATGCACAGTCTCTTACATCTGATTTACTGCTTGCACACTGCTGGTTAAGTTCAGTTGTAAATTCTCCAACGTGGTTCTAGTATTAAGCAAGGATGCTCAGCACATGAACACATTTTACTGATGTGGATCTGTCGCAGGATATATCAACTGGCACAAGCTGGAGAACAAGCCATTTCTGATCAGCAGCTTGTAAAGCATATTTCAGCACAAATGAGGGTCACAGTGCTGACTATGATATCAGAATAAATTTATTTTCTTATCGGTATTGTTACAAGGTCATGAGTGGCCACGGGGCCATGAAGCTGATTAATTGTCTCATTCAAAATAAGGACTGTAATTTTTTATATCTGCATTGGTACCCTTAACTCTAAAGTCATAATCATACATTTTCTCTTCTGGGTCTCTTTTCCCAAGTAACAAGTGATAGGACAAGAGGAAAAGGCCTCAGGTTGCACCATGTGAGGTTTTGTTTGGATATTAAGAAAAAATTCTTCACTGAAAACATTACCAAGCATCAGAACAAGCTATCCGGGGAAGTTGAGTCGCCATCCCTGGAGGTACTTAGAAGATGTGTAGATGCAGTTCTGAGGCATGTGGTTTAGTGTTGGACTTGACAGTGTTAGGTATATGGTTGGACTTGATCTTAAAGATCTTTTTCAACCTATATGATTCTAGAATTCTTTAATTCCTGCTTCTGTTATATTTGTCTTTGATTCAAAGAATAGTGGCTTGATTTCAGTGCAATATTAATTTGAAAGAAATAGAGGATATATGCAAAAGGAAGCTTACTTGGAAGGATAGTTTATAGCATGTACCTTTTCTCTCAATCTACATTACATTCTCAATAAGAGACTGAACAAGGCTCTCTGCTCAAGTTTAAAGGTGCACTGCATGTATCAGTGATATTCCACATAGAGTTCTACTTTGGCTATATGTGATGCCTTTGAGTTCACTGAATCACAGAATATCAGGGATTGGAAGGGACCTTGAAAGATCATCCAGTCCAATCCCCCTGCCAGAGCAGGAACACCTAGATCAAGTCACACAGGAACATGTCCAGACGGGTTTTGAGTATCTCCAGAGAAGGAGACTCCACAACCTCTCTGGGCACCCTGTTTCAGTGTTCCATCACCCTTACTGTGAAGAAGTTTTTTCTCATATTTAAGTGGAACCTCCTATGTTCCAGCTTGTACCCATTGCCCCTTGTCCTATCACTGGGTGTCACTGAGAAGAGCCTGGCTCCATCGTCCTGACACTTACCCTTTACATATTTATAAACATGAATGAGGTCACCCCTCTTCTTCTCCAAGCTAAAGAGACCCAGCTCCCTCAGCCTTTCCTCATATGGGAGATGCTCCACTCCCTCAATCATCTTCATAGCTCTGGCCTGGACTCTCTCAAGCGGTTCCCTGTCCTTCTTGAATTGAGGAGCCCAGACACAATGGACACAATATTCCACAATATTCAGTGAGCAGGGTGTTTGTAAATTAATTAGGACTGTGGTTCTTTGCTGATTGTAAGGATCCTGAGATGTAAGTGAAAGAGGGGAAGAGAGATGTCTCACTGTTTTAACAGAAATGGAAATACTGCATTTAGGTTTTACTTCCAGTGGCCAAAGCTGTGTCCGCTTTGCCTGGCTCCACTGAAATGTCAGTAAAGAGGCATTGATGTTGATATACCATATTACATGGAAACGTGAAGCTCATTGACAACAAATCCTTGAAATGTTGGTCAGTAAAGAGGAATAAAACCATTCAATTCTAGGTCATCAGGCAAACTCCCTTTTGCAATTCATTGACTACTTGGACCACTGCGTCATAGACATTTTCAGAACAATTCTTTTCCACAGTATCAATATCATGAAAAGTGCCCTGATTTCAAGTGTGATGTGATTTATTATCTTGCTCCAGAACTCAGCACCACAGAAGTTTATCACCTATATCTGGAGAGAACAGCATTTCATTATAGAACTGCACTGTCACCTATGATCAGCTATCTGATTTACAGAAGCCACTAAATCTAGCAATAATCTTAATTTACAATAATTAAATCAGACCTATGCAAATGATGTGATACTTGGCCCTCTTTCATATTTATATAACTAACTAGAATTAAATTATATGTTTGGCATTTGCATTGCTTTTGCAGATATTGTGGAGGGAAACGTGATTAATCACATTTATTACATACCGAGAGCTTTGTTCCACTGTGCATCCTGCTCATATGTCAGCTCAATGAGCTGCTTAAAACAGTTGTGCTTTACAAAAATGAGTTTTAAAAGGTTGGGCCATCATAAAGAAAGTTTTCTTCTTTAGCATACCATTTTCTGTCCCAAATTCCATGGAGAAGAAAAATGGAGTCTTATTAAATATTGTGATTGGTTTAGGTACAGTATCTCCTAGCTTATCATATCCATAACCATATCATATCCTAGCTCCATAGCTCAAACCAGGACAAAAGGTTACATTTTTATGAAGGTGAGTTGTGAATAAAGACTCAAGACTCAGTCGGTGACTGTGGAGATCCAATCCCTGATATTCTGTGATTCTGTGATAAACATAAACACTGCGCGCTTGAGAGATGGAGCAGTATGAGTATGTCCTTAGGTAAGTCAGGAAACAAGAAATACTTAGAATACAAGAAAAATAATGGATTGTATGAGTTATAATTTTTCTTACTACTGTTTTAGGTTTTATATGGCTCACAGTCAACTAAAGAATGATCTTTCTAAAGACCAGGCAGCAAATTTTGAAAGACTTTGCTTATGTTGTTGGTGATTTTTTTTTCCATTTTATTGTTATTCCTCTTCAGTCTGTTAAGGTTTTATTTCATAAAGTATTGTAGGATTAGTAGAAATTTTATTTGTTGTTAGATTGACTTTTCACTAAACTGTGAGGATTCCATGATTCATGAATATTTAATTTACATTACTGAATGCAGTGCTCATCAAATAGGAATTATTTATGATTTAGGATTTGGGAATGATAAATCCTGTAATTCATTAAAAATTACAAAGTAAGATAATAAGAAGTAAGGCCAAAAGAACAGGATAAACCTATATAAAACCATCTAATAAAACCTATAACAAATAAAACCATGACATAAGGCACATAAACTTCATAGAGCCCATGATGCATAATACAACAGGAGACGGCACATATATTTTACAGCAGAATTTAGTATTTTTCTTTCATTGTTTTTAATAGATTCTGATATAGAAAATTCTACACTGCAGGAAAGAAAAAAAACCCAAATATTTCTATGCTAGATAGACTTTTTTTTATTTTAAGCTAGACCATTTGAATCTGCTTCATGCCTTGAAATGTAAGCCATTTGGGACTACAACATATAATGTGTACAAGACAATATATATAAATATCTAAAAGGTACAGGATTCCCCAGTGATGTAATTCCTTGTTTCCCAGGAATTTATGAGTTGCCAACACACAGGTACTGACCTGAGCCTTGCTAGCACCAGAATTTTCAGGAATTTGTAAAAGAAACCTTTTACACCGTTAACCAGAAGAAAAAGCACTGCACAATTGCAGCAAATTTACTGAAGAAAAAGCTGGCTGATGATTACGGAATCACATAATCATGTATTTGCAAGAGATCTTTCAGATCATCAAGTCCAACCATCAGCCTAACACTGCCAAAGCCAGCACTGAACCATGTCCCTAAGCACCACGTCTACCTGTCTCTTAAATACCTCCAGGGATGGTGGCTCAACCACTTAATTGGGCAGCCTGTCCAATGTTTGATAAGCCTTTTGGTGAAGAATTTTTTTTTCCTATATCCAGTCTAAACCTCCCCTGGTACAAATATAGGCTGTTTCCTCTTGTCCTGCCACTTGTCACTTGGGAGAATAGACAGACCCCCACCTGGTGACAACCTCAGTTCAGGTAGTTGTAGAGAGCAAGAAGGTCTCCCCTCAGCCTTCTTTTCTCCATGATGAACAATCCCAGCTCCCTCAGCTTCTCTTCATAAGACTTGTTCTCCAGACCCTTCATCAGCAGCATTACTCTTCTCAAGACTCACTCCAGATACGTAGTCATGGTGTTATGGTTATATGGTTATATCTGTGACCAAACTAGTAGTTTCAGGCAGTGAAGGCACTGTGATTTGCAGACTCTGTAATTCGTGGGAGTGAACTATTGTGGAATACGTTGCCACAAAGCATTTTGAAGTAATGTTTAGATGGATTTAGATGGATTCAAATGCAGCTGCTCAAATTTACTGAAGAAGAAAGAAGAGTGAGCTGTTCAAGCCACACACCATGTCTTTGTGAGGAAATCCCCATGCCATAATCGCAGGCGGAGAAGCTATTCTGGGGAAGCATTGTGGAATGATTACTGTTTTCTTCCACACCTGCTGAGGCATCCATTCCTAAGGATAAGGTATCAGGCTACGCAGACCTTCTCCCTGACCTGCTACAGCCGTCTCTTATAATTCCTAACCCTGGGGTGAAAATGGAAATCAAAAGCTCACAGTCAGAATGGAAAGAACTACAAAATGTGGGGAAATTGAGGTCCTGCATATCCCTGCATCGCCAGTTATCATAGCCCTCTGAGCTGCTGCTTCAGTGCTGCTTCTAGTAGCAATCCTAATAAGACAGCACTTTGAATTGCCCTCTACATATTCTGGAAACAGTTTATGTTTCTCCCCAGAAGCATAATATCTATGAGGAGGAATGATTTCCTTTCTGTTAATCACCTTGGTACCATGTAAAGTGAAGGAATGTCTTTAACGACTGAGCTTGCTTGAAGTATGTTGACAGATGATCATTATATGCATTAGTTGAAATCCTAACGGCTGCAAAATAGAAGTACATACTAGGCCACTGTTAAAGACAGAGTAAGGGTATTAGGCTTTTTTCACTGTATGCAAAATTCATCTTCCATACACCACTTGGTTTAATCTCTTACAGCTGTGTTGGTGAAAAGATCCCTTTCCTGTTAGCGTCACCGAATTATTGGCAAGGCAAAGCTTTAGGGAGAAAACAACCAGTATCCTATGGACTTAGTATTTTCACATTAAGTAAAGACAATATTTAATCAAATATTGGGTTGAAAAGTAATGCAGCCTGAAGGAAAAGGTATGTGGAAAGTCAGCATAGATACTGAAGCACTCAATTATGGGAAAAATGCTGGTTTGCTATTTTAGACTGGAGTTAAGCAACCCTCTATCCTCCTGTTTCTTTTGATGGAGTTTGTGAATGCTGGAATGGGAACAGTCTGAGACAGATGTTCCCTTTTCAGGGTTATAGACGCATATGCAGAATTAGATACTGCATCTATTTTTTGTAGACTAATGAAAGGCTGCTTCTGGTGGTAGAGCTGTGAATACTGCAACCACTCCAGAAGCTGGGCAGTGTTCAAGCAGGTTGTGGGTCCTCAAGATATTTTTCACCTTTCTGCACTCATTTAATAGATGTTTTCTTTCTAGAAAGAAAAATAAAAGAAATCTCTGACCAGGATTGCCAATAACCTCTGCCTAAAATGCAATCCTGCAAAGAAATTTTAAATAGCCACACTATGAACTTCAAGTCCCAATTCAGTAAATAGACACCTAATTGCTTTGCTGAATCAGGCTCTCCCTTGTATTGAGGTAATGATCCCTGCAGGAGACCTGAAAGGAGCAGCAGAGGTGATGATCCTTCTTCATTAGCAAAGTCTTTCTATACCCACAGAGAAGATAAGGAATGTGTTCTGCCCAAGGAAGGGAGGAACTGATGGATGGAACAGGTCGCTTAGAAACGTGCGGGATGGTCATGAATGGGTCTTAATAACGTGCAAAAGATAATATTATTATAGTGTGTCTCATTGGCAGTAGAGGGGAGGAAACTGGGGTGAGTGAAAATAACATCCATCACTGGTAAGAGGGTTTACAGAAAATACTGGAGCTGCCACCCCGTCGGGCTTACAGGACAGAAATCCTCACCATTTAAGCATGTTTTCATTACACATTTCAACCTGAAATAAAAGCTAAAATAAGGGGTGTGTTTTTTTCTACTCTGCATTAGTTTATAGCGAGCACTGGACGTAGACAGGCATGTGGTGAGAGGCCAAAAAAAAAGCCAGCATCTAGTTCAATTCAGTCTCCCACCTGCCAGAAACTGCTACAATAATGTTAACATAATTTATTAGAATGAGTAATTTATTTTTAAAATATCATAAAAGTATTATATTCAATAATATATATCTATTGCTGTTGGAATTACATATAGATACTAGAAAAATTCAAATTATACACACACAAGTACGTATATATAATATAAACCAAAGTGAATACATGATCCCCAATACATTATGAAATCTGGCAAACTGGATTTCGTCAATGAGTTAGCTTTGGAAAGCTGAAAACGTTGTTGAGGGGAATCTCCTACAGCTTGAGGGTGAGCTGCGACATAGCAGAAATCAGTTTCTACATCTGTTGGTACCATCTAGCAGATGGACCAGATAAAACTATAATCTGCTGCCAAAGCTGTGTTGACATTCATGGAACTAAGCAGCCTCAATTCTGCTCACACCAAAGCCCTCAACCCTGCACTGGGGAATTTGAGCAGATGCAGGAAGGTCTCCATAACCTAGTCTAGATCCTGGCTCACAGACCTGCTCTAGAAGCCACCTCATTTACAACTATGCTAAATAACTAGATGGCAATGTGGGGTGTTGATGACATCCTTTGTATCTCCTGTAGTCCCTATTTGGGACCAGCAGTTTGTAACTGACTGGGCTACTTTGTGAGCCTTGCAGACCAGTCTGATGGACACCCATCGCTGATGGAGCAGCCGGGGACAGGTCAAAATGCTTTTTGAAGGGGAGAAGCTGCAGTCTGCAATTTGCAGCAGCAGAGGAGACAAAGGGATGTGACCAGAGGAGGGGTGAAGGACTGGTGTCTCTAGCACACAAGTCAGAGTTGAAAGTTAAGCAAAAATAGCCCAGCCAAGGGCTTTTTTATTTAGACACTGAGGTCAGGGAAGGGGTAAAAGCAGAGGTCACCTGTTTGCTAAACCACGTTGTCTGGGAACACATCTTCCTCCAGGGGGGAACTTTTCTCTGCCCCATTTCTTGTAGGGCAGGGGGCTCGGGTTGCCAACAGACCCCTTGGGTCACCATCCCTCAAGCATCTCCCTCCTTCCCCACATCCCTCTCCCCGAGTCCCTCTCCCACTCCCCT
>VXBJ01004449.1:973865-1010495 GCA_013400055.1 Nycticryphes semicollaris
CCTGCCCCGAACCGCCCCCCGCCTCTCCCGGCCGGCAACGGGGCCTCCAGCCCTTCCCGCCCAGCCCTTCCCCTCTCCTCGCTCCTTAAACCCCGCGCCCGCCCCAGCCCGGCCCCTCTGCCGCCTCCGCGCCGGCCCGGTCCGGTCCGCGCCCGCCGCCGCCAGGTCCTGCTGCCGCCCGGCCTGCTCCGCTCCGCTCCATCCTGTCCTTCTCTTCCCTTTCTTGCTTTTCCTCCTTTTCCTCCCTTCCCTCCTGTTATTNCCTTTCCATCTCTTCTCTCTTCTCTCTTCTCCCCCTCGTTTCCCCTTCCAGGACAGGGGTGGGTGGGGAGACGATGCAGCCTTTTGCCCATCCCTGTTCTGTCACCAGCATGTCCCTGTAAGCCCCTGTGTGCGCAGGGGGTGTTCGGGGTGTGTGTGCGCCTGTGTGTCTGTCTGCGCGTCCGCTTGTCTGTGTATGTGTGTGTGTGTGCTCCTGCCACATCCCCACAACACAACGCCTGGGTTGACAACTCTGCGAAGTGCACCTCGGCTGCGTTCTGTGCGCAGCTCAGGAGTCAGGCACCAGTTCCCACTTTGGGTGGTGCTGTGTTTGTGCAGGTAAGAGGACATTTTTGGGATACAAGCCTGGTGACTCTGAACACAATCTTTGCTTTGTCCTTTTCTTTTAATTTTTCCCTTGCACAGGGAGGCAGTTCAAGTTTGGAAGAAGGCTATTTATTTTAAGTATGCAGACATGCAGGAACAGGATCTTTTTTACAAAGAAAATCCAGAAGGAGCTGTGTTACATTATTCTTAATCCGGGTTTGTTTATTTTTGCCTTGGTTAAAAAAAGTTTTCAGACCACAGAGTCTGCTTAAGGCGAGTCTGTCATCTGAATCGGGTCTGGTTCAGAGTTGTGATTAGTGGATGCAGAGTGCCTTCACTGCAGGTGATAAAACAGAGCCTGAGGAATGCACAGTGCTTTCATTGAGGAAGGCCACTGAAAATATTGGGAGGTAACAGGAGGTTTACAGAGGTCAAATTTACAATTTAATTACTGGGTTTAGGGTTGGTTGTCCTAATCATAGATACCTGGGGATTTTGATGACCTAACACCTTGTATTCTGTCTGTGTGACACACCAGTTTCTACCAGTAAGCGGGAATACCATGCTGTGTTAACAGGATCATGTTTTCTTCACTTCAAGCTTATAACAAATGTGCTGTACATCACTTTTCTAAGTCTCCCTCAAAGCTGCCTAATTCAGCAGTTCATTTGCTTCTGTATTTGTACATAGCTAGTGTTCTTATAAAAAGTGTCCTGACTGCTTCCCCAGCTGACACTTCACAGGCATTAGTATGCACACGGTGCTTTGCCTGTTTGCACGTATTTTGATTAAGACCTTAAAATAACACAGCCCATCTGTGCAGTGTGGACACTAATGGAATCCTTCTCAGGAAGATGCACCTGCAAAAACCTATCTATGTAACTGTGTGCTTAATTTCCACCCAGGATTACTCTACATGTGTGCCTGAATCTTCTTTTTTTTTTTTTTTGTTCTATGAATGCCTGTTTAGACACCTGATTCAGGGGAGTTTATATAAATACTGAAGAATAAATACTAATTGATAAAAAAAGTAGGGGGAATTTCTCAAAGAGGTGAGGCAGGCACTTGCAAGGTTTATTCCACTTCAAAAATCAAAAGCTCCATGACTTTTTTTTTTTTTTTTAAGAGTAATCATTTAGTAGTTTTTACTGAAATTTCAATCCTTCTACCAACTGTCATGTGTATTTCCTGGCGAATATACAAATCTCCAAACTAGCAGATGATAGTGCCACACTCTCCTTGGATCAGTTTGGGACCAAATTGTTTGCCAGTGAAAATAGTATTTGAGTGACTATCTCTCTAAGTTGAGGGATTGTCTCTGTGATCTGAGAGCAAAGCCATGAATGAGAAGAGGCTTTGGGTTGGAATAGTACATTTGATGGAGGACTTAATGTGGGGGAAGTTACCAGTATGACTCATGAATATGACTCATGTTAATATGGAAGAAGAAGCTCCCCAGTGGGGACCTAACAGAAGAATTGGGTAGAAGAATTAGTTTTGTTCTGTGGTCTGTGGAAAGCATTTTCTGAGCTCAGAGACCCAGACAATGTGTGGGTGAGTGTGTCTGTAGCACCTATACATACACATAAGCCTTTTCTTACTTCTGCTGAAATTTCATGGAGTTTTAGGGCAAACGTCTTTGCTGCATGCTGGAGCCAGCGTTTTATTCTGGAGATTATGATACTGAAAATAATAGGAATAAAAGAACACTTTTGTTTCCAGCATGTGATAACTTTCTTGCTAAAATACGTTTCTAAGATTTGCTCGGTAATTATGTCGGCTTCAAAGGATATTTCAATTTGTCATACTGCAACACTTGCTTCTGAAACCTGTTTTGATTAACTGCTGCTGGGTGACTGCAATTCCTCTGTTTAAAAAATATATTCTTAAACTCTTCCCCTTTCTCATTATGAAGAGGAAAACCTTTAAGAAAAAACCTACATTGTATCAATGTCTTGTTTGTACCACTATGCTGAATAATACAGGTGATACCAGGCTATTTCAGCTATTCAGGCAATGCCAAATTCCACAATTTTTCTTAGAGAAATTTTAATTATGTGTCGTCTCCCATGGCACTGAAATATCCAGCCTTTCCAGCTCTGATTTTCCTAGCAATGAAGATGTGGCAGTGAATTTCTGCCTTTGCAACCGGCTCTTTAGAGAGGAGCTGTTCCTGCAGGTCTTTCTGTGGCCAAATGAGACTAAAGACAGGAATGCTGGGGCCTTTGTGGATGCTGCTCACTTTGTATTAGGTGTTGCCTGCACTACCAGCGGTTATGAAAGTGTTTTGGAGTGCAAGAGCTCAAGTTTTGGGAATGAGGAAAGGGAGAGGCAGCATCAAAACTATAACTGAGAAACCGGGAAGATATTTTGAAATTCTTGTAGCAAACATAGGCAGAATAGGAAAAGAGCGGGAAAGTTAACATATTAGAAACTAATAATATTTGGACACAAGTTTGCTCTACTAATTTCCTCCATCACACACTTCATTTTACTTGGTGTTATCCTAATGGCTTTTTCCAGCTGCTGCTGAAGGTTTTGTGATCCCCTCCAATGGAAGTCACACCAGGCTTCGGAAGTTGGCACGAGCAAATCTCAGCTGAGGTGACTCTGTCCCAGCTCAATTAGATGAGCAAGGCCAAGAGTCACGTATTTTGCAAAGAGAGAAGCTTCAGCAAAGGTCTCCCCTTGGGCTTTTGGGAGACTTGCTCGAGCTGCATTCAGACTCACATTCTCCTTGGCAAGCAAGTAGGAGATCTAGTGAGGTAATAAATCATCACATTTATTTTTACAGTTTTCCTTTTAAATTTCTATTTAAAAAGCACTGTAGGTTTCAGGGTGTTTTTAAGGGGAAAAGAGGTTTGTTGTCTTAATGATCTTGGTTTATAAATGATATCAAGGGTCAGTAAATTACAAATGAAGTTAGGGATTTTTGCCTTAACGTTTTAGCTAAAAACCCTATTGGACTGTTGTCAGGGGCCATGGGCAGAGGATGTTGCTCTGGCAGATGTGCTGCACAGCCTTTAACAAGGCACTGAGTCTGCACCATTGGTTCTTCCACCTGTGAATGAGAGATAATATTAGAAGGTCTTACATCAACTGTGACCTTCAGATCCTAAACAAAAGAAAAAAAATAAGAAAGACTTTTTTTTTTTTTAGTTCAAAGCATTCCTATTTTTTTATTAATTGAGTAATATATTCTCTAATGACTGCAACTTTTCCAGAATTCAAGTTGCAAGGAGAGGCTAGCTGGATGCAATTTTTAGGAAGTATCCTCTAACATCTTTCTCCCTTTCTGAACTGGAGCATGCCACTCATTAAAAAAACTGTCTGCATCTTTTTTATGTGGGGGAATGAGGTCCTAGGGACCCAGATTTACCCTGGCATGGCTCTGAAACCATGAAGGAAGCTGCAGAATGGAGCAGGCTGGCTCCCCTCTTTTGTGTCTGAGATGTGCATGAAGCTACCTGACTGAACTTCCAGCCTTCTTCCATGAGTCTTGAAGTGTGTCTGTATTCTAATTATTGGGAAATGTGAACAAAAATGGCAGTCTTCTATTCAGAGATAGTAATGCAACACTGAGAACCATACAACTGTTGTTTTCTACCTCAGGACTTGTCCTTTCCTTTATATGATTTCCTTTGCACTTGCTGGTGCTGGCTGCCACGGGGGATGTGATCCGCAATTACAAACTCCAGGTTGACAGTCATAGTGGAAGAGCTTGGCTGGAGATGTGGGGATGACCGATTTCTTCTCCCCATTCTACTCCTCATGCCCAGCTCCACTGACTAGGCTGAAATATTTTGTCATGTGAATATGATCTGCAAAACAGGTCCAGCAGTTCTGATTGAGGTAAAAACTGCTTATTTATTCCTTGTCTGAATATGAGGGTAGGAGGAGGCTGATGATATTTGGTTTTCAGCATCACTAAAAGGTCTATGAAGATTAAATAGCTGATACTCCACCTAGCAAGGAAGAAGTATGCGCACATTATTATTATTGCCTTGAGAAAACTGTTTCAGGGTGGATTGATGGTGGGTATATCACCTACCAGGGACTTGTGGTATAGATTAGACATTTAATCTGGATTGGGGGAAAAAAGAAACAATCCACTTCTATAATAAACATTATTGATATACAACAGATATGTTGCTTCCTGCTGGTTAGTGGAAAATTAATTTCACATCGCAGGTGATATTTCTCACTATTAGTGAGATTACTTTTGTTTCCTTGTGTTTGTTGATAGAAAAAAATTAGAAAAAAAAAAGAAAAAAAAGAAAAAGGAGTTTCTTTGCTTGGGAGACTGAAATTGGGCTGGGTTGCCATTTTTTATTATATTGAGTTTTTCATGGCAAATACCTGCTATCTTTGTGTACAGTGACAAACAAGAGTAAGAGTTTTTAAAAGGCTTCTTTCCATAAAAAGGTATGAATGCTCTTTGAAAACTTCCCATTTCTTCCCCAGCAGGGAGGAAATTAAGCAATAAAGAGAGGGCAGGTACCCACGAGCCCTGGCACTTGCTTGGAAGTTCTTGCACTACAGAAACAGGGAAGCAGCCGGTCCTGAGAGCCCACTGAAGAGTCACAAATCCCACAGCAGGGGGTTGTGTGGCTGCAGAGCTGGCCAACAAGTGTAAGACCTGGAGCTGATCTGGTTACGGGTCAAAAATCTTCTCCAAGCTGTGTTAGCCTTGACAATTCATTAGGAATGAATGAAAATGAGTTATGGGTCATATTTTGCAAGTGCTGTCAGTCCTGATTATGCAGTTGTCTCGATTTCCTTTGCTCAGGGAGTACTGCTACCGCAGAGCTTATCTACTATGCAGTAGATGCAAGCTATCCTTCCCCAGCCTATCAGAATCTATTTACTTTGCATTGATTCAGTTCCTTAGAAATTAATCTTTGACTTGTTGCAAAATAGAAGGATCCCTTGAGTTCAGTTTAAGCAACTTGATTTGATTATTGTTATGTCCCGAATATTGATTCTTAAGTGTTTTCAATAAGAGGTGCCTGAACTCCCATACTTCACATCGCATTTGAGGGGAAGTTTAAATCATTGATGGTTTTAAATATTTTTGGACTCATGCTCTCTGATCTAAGCTTAGCCAGCACTTGGTTGTGGTTTGACGGCTTGTTACCCAAGCGTAATTTTTGCAGGGCTGTTTGCTTAACTGTGTTGAATTCTGTGCCTATTGGCAGCATCCAGGTATTCCTTTCCAGAGAAACGAGGTTTATATTGATTGTCATAAGAAGAGTCATTCTGCATATCAATTACAAAGATTTTCTTTGTGCTGGAAAGTTTAGAGCTGGGGATACCAAGGGGATTTCTGTTGGCTCCACATTTAGTGTAAAACTAATTACCACTTGTACGACAGAGCTTCAGTAATTCCAATTTCATCAGCAGATAAAGGCTACAAATAACCTGAATGGAGTGTCTTGATTACCACTGCAGTTCTTAAAAATGAAGCAACAGCTGGTACCCATTTCAAATCACTTCTTGTAGTGGGCACCCCTGCAACCCTTTATCTGTTTCAGTGGTAGGGCACAGTTTTTCTCGGCAGTGAGTGAAACACCCTAATGACACGAGGTAGAAATGGAAAGGAATGCATGTTTTTCAGTGCACGGTAGTGCTTTGTAAGAGAATCATAGAATTATAGAATGATTAGAGTTGTAGGGCACCTTAAAGATCATCTTGTTCCAACCCCCCTGCCGTGGGCCGGGACACCTCCCACTAGAACAGGTTGCTCAAAGCCCCATCCAGCCTGGGCTGCAACACCTCCAGGGATGGAGCATCCACTGCTTCTCGGGGCAACCTGTTCCAGTGCCTTACCACCCTCACCAGAAAGAATTTCTTTCTGGTATCTAATCTAAATCTCCCCTTTTCCAATTTAAAGCCATTAACCCTCGTCCTATCACTATACTTCCTGACAAAGAGTCCCTCTCCAGCTCTCATGTAGGCTCCCTTCAGATACTTGAAGGCTGCTATAACGTCTCCAGACTGAAGGACCCCAACTCTCTCAACTGGTCTTCATAGGAGAGGTGCTCTATCCCTCAGTGCTGGCAATTGCAAAATATAGAAGAAAATCTCCAACAAACTGTGTTGACTAGATCTAGGCAGGGTGGTCAGGCCCAGTGCTTTTAACTCCTGACTGGGAAATTAAATCAGTACCTGCTAAGAAGCAGGAAGGCACCCTTCGATAGCGCCCAAAGTTCAGCTGGTCCTGTGCAAGTGCTGGAAAAGCTGAAATCTGCCTCATTTCTACAATCTGCTGAATCAGAGCCTCTGATGCTCTCAGTTGGAATGTGGGACCCAATGATCTACTTTTCTAGAAGCCTGTGACTTCATGTTCCTGGATCAGGAACTTAAAAAAAACCAAACCAAAACCAAATAAAAAACATTCCTTTTTAAAGGACAACATTTTAGCAGAGGTAATAAAACTGTTGAACCACTCTGGAAGGCTGAGGCAGGAGTGAGTGGTTCATTCCTAACAGGTGGGTTGACAACCTTTGTTGAAGTCTGACGTTTCATAAACCACCTTGTGCTTGAGTTGCTTCAAACCAATTTCTCCTGTCCTGCTTTGATATTTAATTATGGTGCCACCTCTAGATTATTTCTAAGAGTGTTTTTTATGTTTTCTGGAGGGTTTTCTTAATTATATGGGTAAATACTTTTATGACTGATACCTGAAATTAGAACAGTTTACAAGTGGGCTTATTTTAGCTTCTTTCTTTGCCTCTCTTGGGTTTATTACTAAGTGCATTTTCTGTTCTTTTTTTCACTCAAGTTATTTGTGCCTTTCTGAGTACTTTATTCTTTTTAATTCACTGTTCTTTTTTATCACCATCTTCAACTTTTTTTCCTCTTCATTTGGTATCTCTATTGTCATATTTTCTTCCCTTAGCATCCTTTTCACTTCCCTTAGCAGCTGTGCTCAGATGGTGGGCCATGTCCCCAGGAAGGCTGTGGCAGTTATGAGTGGGTTATAAAACGAAGTTGCTAATTTTAGATGTGGGGGTACAGGGAAGTTGGAGAAATGCTGCTTTCCAGGATGCTATCTGATTGAGCTGTGTGCTAAACATAAAGAGAGCACATTTCCTTCAGCAGTTTCTGAGTGCAGACTGGTAACAGCATGCAGCAAAACAGATAGTGCATAAAGTACCCTTACGCCTGATTCCACTGGTATGATAAACAATGTAAAAACGTTTACTCTTACTTCAATTTTTCCTCCTTTCCATGGGATGATTCATCTGATCTGTTGGAAATGTAATACTCTCTAGAAGTGTCTGCTCCTCTCTATGGATTATAAAGGGCTGGTAGGTGGTTTACTCAGATGTAGACAACTACACTGTAAATCTCTGCATTTGGTCAGATTAATCCCTGTAATTTCAATAAGGCCTCAGAGTATCACTCAGCAGTGTTAACTGGCAGGACTGCATTTCCCAGAGGCAGGCTGAGGGGGTCCATAGCTGTCGACCAACATGCAGTGGCATCTCCTTCTTGATAAATTAGCACCGCAGGAAGGTTTTGTATTGATTAAAACTATCAGAGCAGTTTATCCCAGGTGTCAGATTTAGGATCTTTCAGGAGTGTGGCAATAATGTCACGTAGCTAAGTGCTTCATCATGTAGAGATAATATAGGAAGTATTAGGCTGTTGGACAGCACATTATCTTATAAAAATTCTTCCCTCTCTCCTCAAGGGCTCATGCAGGAGGAGGGATTATATTTGGGGAATATTAGCCTTTGGGTTGATTTAGTTGCCCCCTGTAGCCAATTAAAGACAATATTGCCATGAAGACAGTGTTTCTCTTGCACTGAAACCAGCCAGTAAAAATTATCAGTGGAACATGGTGACAATTTTATTTGAAACACACACTTACGTGAATGATCATTTCACTTACTCCTGTTATGAATGGGATTATGCTTATTAATTCTGATTTGTTATTAAAAGGCTCCACAGAGCATGGATTTCTCCATTGTCAGTCCTATGCTGTCTGCAAAAGTCAGCCCTTTATGAAGCCTCTCAATTTAATAACAGCATTATGAACACTCTTGATCCATGCCTAGGTGGGAGGATCCATGCCCTTGTGCATACAGCTTTTCTGCCTCATTACCAGCTCTTCTTGTTTAGCTAACTTGTTTGCCTGATGAGATGATAAGCACTAATCCCTTCTCTGTTCAGTGACATGATGCTGCATTGGATGGCAGAGAAGCCGACAGGAGTTTTTCTCCTTAAATACCCTCCTTAAGAATGGGAAGGGTGAGGAGTCCATTAATCCCCTTTGAATCCTTTACGGCTGTGTCCTTACAGGATTTGTGAAATCCTACCTATTAGATTGTAAACTCTTTTGGCACAGGGATCACACCTGGTAAACAGGGCACCCTTTGCTCTTGTCCCAGCAGAGATAATGTGGGAGAGAATGGCTTTCCTTTTGGTATAAGACTTGTACTGCTGTGCTGAGCTTAATTCCTGCTCTATTCTACTAAACTTAGGCAAAGCAGATCCAAGCCCTCTGTGTGAAAAGCTGGCGTTTTAAAGACCATGTGACAGGGGAAGAGCCTGGTTACAACCCTTCTCTCATCGCTTCAGGACCTGTTTTGAATTCAGTTCATAACAGAGACTTGAGGGGAGATGTATCCAGATGGAATACTTGAAGATCAGATAAGGGAGCATATTATTTCAGGACTTTAAGAGGCTCACTCAGGATAGAGAAACTTGGAGGAGCTACTATGGGTACCATTTGTCCAACCTACCCCTTTTTATCCCACCATCTGCCTGTGTTGTTTATTCATTGACTGACTCCCTTTTCTTCCTGGAAACCTCCAGCTGGGAGATTATGTTGCTTGGGAGCTGTGACAATGCCAAGAGCACCCCTCAAACCCCTAGGCAGTAGATGAATGACCAGGAGGGTTTGGTAGGTTTTACACTAGATCTCATGACTCCCTGTTACCTTACCAGGTTTTAAAGAGAGTCAGTTATGACCTATTCATGCTTTTGGCATTGCTACTGTTTCTCGTGTGTTGCCTGCTGCCAAGAACAGAATCTTCTTCCTAGGTGTCTGGATGACTATTGGGCTTGTTTTATCCTTTTAAAGGATGCACATTGAAACAGCGCTGTCCTTTCGTCCTGGGAGTTGTGCAATCTTGTGTTTTACTGAGGACGGTCCATTTCAGCTCATGGTTTATCACAGAACTCTGGACTTTCTGGAGAAGTCAAACTGAATCACAAATGGCTCTTATAAATTTCAGCCCCTGGAGTATAAAATCACTTTGATATGTGCCACAAAAATTGAGAAGATTGGGTATTAAAAGCTAAAATTTGCAAAAGGGGGTTGTGAGGTGTTAGAAACTGGGGCAAATTTTCAAAAGAGTATGCTATTATTTTCTAGGAGAAGGGAGGAATGGGGTAGCCATGTCTTATTAGATAAATAAAATAAAAAATTAGCCTGTCACTTGAAGGAGAATAAACACTTAAATCTTCCTTCAATTATTCTGCTGAAGTGAATGTTCTAAGATGCCGTAGGCTGTGGGATCCCAAATTTTGATTAAAACAGTTGGTGGTGAATATGTGTAGATTTTCTGGATGGGTGGGAATTCGGGGACCACTCATGGATTGCTTTATATGCAACTCTATATTTAAGACACAGACATCCTTTGCTCCAGGTTCTTTTATTGTATCACCTTGAGTTTGGGGAAAGGCCTCTGACCTTGTTCACACTGATGCTTTCTTAGGCAGTAAAGATTGATTCTTTGGGGTATGGTTTAAACAATATCTGAACAGAATGGAAACAGAGATAGGAAAATTGATGCAGTCCTTCCCTTAGGTTTAATGCTTTCTGGGAATAAATCCATGAAGGGCTTTGTCACCACCAATAGTTATCTGTGATTTAAGGTTTCAACAGTGTGTTTGGTGTTACACAGACTTAAGTGGAAAATTACTCCCAATTCAGTAAGGCTTCTACCACTGTATCTTTATTTAGGGGCAGGTTCTGTCATTCCAATAAAAAATTATGGAGTGCTGTAATCTGCTAAGAGGTATGGGGAGATACCAGTGGTATCTGAACATTGATCTTTTTGCAAGCTTTTTGCAATCTCCGTTTCTAAATCAACAGGGCTCGCAAAGACTGTCGTCATTTCTGAATCACATAATTCAGGGTGGGGTATTTCAGAAAAAAATAATTGTCTGCATTGGCTTCCACTGATGTGGTAAGATCAGTAGGAACACTTGAAGTACTAAAAATACATACTTTTTCACACACATAACATTTTAACTGCTTTCAAAAATTGTCAGTGTAATGTAAACTGTATGTTTAAAATTATGACAAATCTTTTTTTTTAAATTTGTATATGACAAGTTATGAAAATCCAATGCACTCAGACAGCTCTCTTCAGGAAGAGCAGGTGAGCTACAACATTTCTGGCAATATCCTTTCTAGGCTATTGCATCAGGAAATGCTTGAAATTACAGACTAGAAGCCACAGACCTCTGATTGCCAGGCAGCAACCTGAATTAAATGGGTACCTGCAAATACCAGTGCATTCCCCAGTACACGAGTGCTAGTACTGGGATCGGCACAGAGTCTGGTGTATCTGGAGATGAGAGGGATGCTAAACAGTGCCTGTCTGTCATCCTGGGCCAGGTGAGAGGCGAGGGCAGACGTTGCCCAAGCAGGAATCATGGGAGGCACCACAGCAGGGATAGCCCTACGTGACTATCCTTCTCTTCTGCATTTGTGGTGGCCATGAGGGCTACTTTGGTCCCTGGGAGGGGTAGAGTAGATCCCAAGTTCTGCCCACATCCTGCCTGTCCCTGCCTGTTTACTTGCAGAGCTGTAGCCTGCAAGAAAGAAATTCCTCTGCCGCAGGACAGAGCTCAGGAATAAGGTAGGTCTTCACGTGGCACATGGTGGGAAAAATGTTTTTCCCTTCTCTCATTCTTTTCCTAAACTGAGACATGGGATAATATAATCCAGTAGTAGATGAAATCTTTGCATTTCCTCTGGAAATATTCCCTTCACTATGAGATTCACACTACACAAAGCCAATGCTCCTATTTATAGGTTGTGGTTGAAGAGAAGTCTCTCATTAAGTAGAAGAGTCATCTTAGAGTAACTGTTGAATGGATTTAAATGCTTTGCTTACATAGTTATTTTAAGAGCTTGCCTTCTACAGAAAGGGGGGTCAGCCTCACCACCAGGGTCTGTGTGGCTTTATTCATATTTTGCACTTGTGTAAATCCGCTAAAGCTTGGGTGTTGGTTTGGATTTTTTTTGTTATTGTTGTTAATTTTGTTTTGTTTTGTTTTGTTTTTTCTTTTTTATGAAGAAATAATATTCTTTTTTTCTTTTTAACACTAATACCTAGAGAGTTGCAGCTGCACATCAGGATGAAGCCAGGCTCTGAGATACCAGAGATTTGCTGCTACAAAAAATAATTGATTCCTGCTATTTGGAGTCTGATGAAACTGAAATGTGTTAAGGTTGAATACTTAGCCTGCACTTGCATGATCTTTCCAATAACTCATGTTCCTTTGAAGTTGTTTCATTGTCCTGACTTTCCTGTTCTTGAATTGTTGCCAGTGAAACTGAGTCCTCCTGGTGTAATTCATAGGCAGGAGTCATAAAGCTGACACTTTACTTTTACTTTACTTTATACACATTGGTATGTGGGGAAGAAATCTTTTTGCCTCTAGGATGTTATTAGGAACAAGATGACAACTTGCGAATATTTTCCAGGTATCATAATGCTTTAATATATTGGAATGTTGAGTAACATTAGTGATAACATCACAGCAATGTGTGACACACAGTGTTCCTGTTATACTGAATTGCAGCTATCTTTGTTCTAGCTTAAGGTGGACATCAAAAGTCTTAATGACTTTAGACTTTTCATGCTTTCAACCTTACAGGGAAACATACAAATTACACAAGGCCAGGGAAAACACTGGTCTCATGGTATATTCAGTGGCATTTCTGTGGATATAACTGAATGCTTTATAAAAGTAATGGACTAGCTTATACAAAAAGCATCCCAAAGCACAGCTTTTAGTAGAATCATAGAATCATAGAATGGTCCAGGCTGGATAGAACCTCTAAGGTCATCTAGTCCGACCTTCCTGCAGTCGGCAGGGACACCCCCAACTAGACCAGGTTGCCCAGGGCCTCGTCGAGCCTCACCTTCAATATCTCCAGGGAAGGGACCTCAACCACCTCCCTGGGCAACCTGTTCCAGTGTTCCACCACCTTCATAATAAAAAACCTATTCCTAATACCCAGTCTAAATCTGCTCTTCTCCAGCTTGAAGCCATTGCCCCTCATTCTGTCACTGCAGGCCTTTGTAAACAGACTCTCCCCAGCCTTCCTGTAGCCCCTTCAGGTACTGGAAGGCTGCTATTAGGTCTCCCTGGAGCCTCCTCTTCTCCAGGCTGAACAATGCCAGCTCCCTCAGCCTGTCCTCGTAACAAAGGTGCTGCAACCCTCTGATCATTTTTGTGGCCCTCCTCTGGACCTGCTCCAAGAAAGAAATTTAATAGTAATTCTAAAGAAATTTAATAGTAATTTATGATGGATTTTTTTTTTGGGTGGTTTTTGTTTTTCGTTGCGAACTCTTCATAATTAGTGAAGTCACAGGCAAGTTAGACAAGCTGCTACATGTGAGTAAATGAACCAATACATCACATTTATGTAGTGATGTGGAAAAGCAAGAAGTAGCCCATTGTCAGTGCAAAGAGACTTGGGGAGTGTGAGAGAAAACACGCTTTGTGCTTTGCTCTGAAAAATATTTGTTCCACAGACTTCAGAATGGGAAAGTCTGCCTAAAGATTGAAGACCTGCACTATGCTTTCAATCTTTTATCTGTTTCATACAGCTCAGACGGAAATAAAATGCTGTCTTCTCTAAGGGGAGACCAAATGTGAAGTGCTACTGTACTCTCAGACTTGAGAGTCAAAGCTGTTGTTCATGTGGATGGGAGCACCAGAGAGAAGACTTAAGCCCACAGCAACCTTCTGCTCAGGTGGTTGATTCAAACATAGGAAAACAGCAGCATTTTCGTCTGGTCTCACATAGCTACTCCTTTTCAGCAGATAAATGCCAAACATGACTATTGCACTGTATGATGCCAATCATATAGAGAAGACAGTGTCGCGGAAAAGAGTAATTTATATAAGACAAACTATGTGTAATGGCTCTCCAAAGCTTTCATATCCCAAGTTTTGTTGCTTTGCAGCACTTGCTAGAAAATAAATGTAGCAAGACCAGAATTCTGATACAGCTAATATTTCCCCAGATCTAACAATTTAGTGTTCTTAAAGATTACTTCTTTTCCCATCCCCTTTATAGTGTTTTGGGACTTACACCCATTATTGTTTTAAGGGTAATTCTCCTCTGATGTCCGATTTGCCTGACAGATGTAAGTGTCTGTGCCGGCGTGGCATTTCACTGGAAATGAAAGCCACAGTTCAATAGTTTAGATTTAAGCCTGTTGAATTTTTGGAGAGAAAATTCCTTCCCTGAATTTGCGAGTCACCCCAGCAACTCACATGCCATGCATGCCAAGTGGAAGCAGAAGGGTGGAAGCTGAATGGAGAGCAGGATTGCATCAAAAGGCCTGAAAGTTCGATACCTAAATAATGGCTGAAAAATTTACTTTCTTAAGTAGCTTTAAAAAAATGTTTTCTACTAAAAATACAAAGAATGCGGTTTCTATAGCTACCAGCAAGGTTTCATGGAGAACTTTTTGAAGTACTTACTGTTTAGTTGTACACAGATGCACAGTTTTTCTTACTCTGGGGTTTCAACATCACCTTGTGTTTGGATTCTCTCCTAAAGCATTGAAACTGTCACTGGTAAGCAGCAACTCTGTTCAGGGTTTCTGGAGACAGTAGAAAAAGGCAAGGTGCTATGTTGAGTTATGCTGATGTGAAGAATTTTTTTTCTCTATTGCACAAACATAACATTACTAATGTAACTGAGCTAGTGTTTTATCTATTTTTTTATTTGTTTGTCTGCTTGGGGTTCTTTTTAAGCTAAGGAATAGCTAATAGCTTTGTGGGGTTTCACGTTTGCCTTAGTAGGGAAAAAAAATAAAATCCTTTAATTATTAACCACCAGCCTAGCAACTCATTCTGGGCCCTGTAAGTCAGAGAAAGGTTTCAGATTAAACCATGACACTGCAAACAGAAGATGAATGCATTCATTCTAGAGATCAAGTACATCAGGCGATGATAACTGAGCACTTGAACAACTTTCTAGTTCTGGTGCGGGAATATTCTGTCTCATAAATCAAGACTGATGGCTCTCTCTAGAGCAGGAAAAGTACTGCAACTTTTGTACAAGATATAAAAGAGATACTGGTATTGTTAAGAATAATTTTGGACTTAGGTTGGCCAGGATGTCAGACTGTACATAATCATCCCTTTCATCTATAATAACCTATAAATAAAACTTGTTCCCTGAATACATTAACTTGAATATGAAAAACTGTCATATGCTAATTTAGGCTTTAAATGCACCTATGGAAAACAAGTTATAACACCTGGTTTTATCTAACAAAGAATAGGCTGTCAGACTTGCTAACGGAGATATAAGAACAAAACAAACATAATCCCATAATCTTTTGTTCGTCTGTTTGTTTGGGCTTTTTTTGTTTTGTAAATTCGAAGCAGATAGATTAAAACAATTTCTCTTCAGAGAATAACTGTGTGTGAAATATTTCTTATTTGTAAATGGGGTAAATTCCTGTGCATCTGTGCCTATCATGGCAGCATATTAATACTTTGGCATTTTGTTTGGCATCAAAAGGAAAGCAAAGCGGAGTACCTGCTTGGTGGTCAGTGGGGTAGGAAATCTAGTGACATAGATATAGAAAAATAACATGTAGAAAAAGATGTAGAAAAGGCCAAGGCACACAGAGCCTTTTTCTAACCTTTATTTTACGGGTGAGGACTGTCTCCAGGCCTCCAGGCTCCTGAGCCTGCTTGCAGAGAGCAATGCATTACCTGCTGGCATCAAGAAAGCTGAACATTAGGACTGATTTCATCCAATGCAGTTTGTGGATACAGAAAATTGAGGCAGAAATTTAACTGTTTGTGCAATCCAGGATTCCGTGAAAGCCCCATAGTTTTAGTTCCTGTATCTGTTATAGTTCATCCAGAAACTGAACTAAATCCTGCATGGGATGTTTTTAAGCTCTCAGTATGTAAACTAGCATAAAAGTTCCCAAGGACATTGTTTTTCTACTTCCATTTTGGTACTTTTACCTAAAGCTTATTTTCTAAGACAATTTCATCATTCAGGAAGGGGTAGCCGTTTAGCAATCTAGATGTGCTGCTTCTGTTCCCCATTAGAGAAACACTTTGTACTCAAGTCTTTTCACCTTCTGCCTCTGAACTTGCTAAAGTTTCTTGTTATTACCATTACCATCTGTTTGCTGTTGCTGTTTTTGGCTGACTTTCTTATGTCACCTTGACCAGATAGACATCTGCTGAAATATCAGTATCTGTTGAAATATCAATAGCAAAATCTTAGCTGTTTGTCTGGGTTCCTTTATTTGTGTCTGGGGAAAATAAGCACTTCTTGTGAGTGGTTCATTTATTTTCCTCATCCTCCTTAGAAAGAGATAAAATCAATCTGGCTATGGATTTTTGTTTGTTTGTATTTTCCTCCATGAACTGGGAAGGAGACACACGCATCATGAGGAGCTCAAGTATAAAACCACATACAATGTTAGTTAGATACCTACAGTCTAAACTTCAGTGAGCTAAATCTCAGCCAAGGTGCTACACTGTCTTAGAAAAGAGCCTAGTGTGAGATAGTATCTTCAAGTCCAGAAAGGCACATATGTAATTTGTTTTCAGTTCTAGAACAGCTGCCTATGTGGGTCTCTTCTCCATTCATACAGTTTTTCCATGTCTTTTCTCCTCCACCAAAGTTTCCAATTTTGCATTTGCTGTTATTTTCCTGGTAACTACTACATGTCCTGCGACCTGATCCTGGCTCCGTCGTTTTCAGTTATATCTGCTTTCAAGGAAATACTTTCCTGATGCCCTTGGCCATCTACCTAAACAGGGCACATGATACAGATATAGTATCATAAAAGACCTGTACCTAAAGATCAATACTCTCTTTCTGAGATAACAATTTGGTCTGCAAAGTTGTCACCAGTTTTAGAAGTAACAGGAACTTTGAAAATGTTTGAGTCCCTATCCATTTGAAAATATCTTCCCTCTAACTATCAAATAAAGTCTGTGATACCTACTATTGTCTACCTCATGGCTATCCTTTCTTTTAAGATACAAATTCAGGATATTACATGTGAAGAAGTAAGGAAAGGCAATTGAGTACAGTTTTAAGTTTCAGGTCTTTTTGAGACAGGTTGGTATCACAATTTTTCCTGCAGTTAATTATGAAAATTTGGGATATGAAAAAATGCTAGGAAGACCTGAGTTTGATGTTGTTCCATGTTTCATCCACATGATTGATTCCTTATACTCCTTTATTTTCTTTTTCTTGGCTCTCTCCCTTTCTGCTTTCTCTTTCCTGCAACAGAGTGACTGCTGCTGTTTCTTAGACTTGTGTGAAGAATTAAAAGGAAGGCAGCAGAGTGAAGGGGATGGGACAAGGAGTGAGTTGAGGTGGTTCAAAACCCTTCTATCCAATGTCAGGGTTATTGACCTGACACTGTCCTACCCCTTGCCTTAAGCACAGACTAACTGGCTACAGGTTTTTTCCCCATTTAATTTACCACTTTCAGACCATCATTTGCTGTATTTCTTTTAAGTGTCTTCTTCATTATCCTCTTCTTTTATGTCTTAGTCACAGCCCTGGCAGCAGCGATGCCAAAAAAAAGTGACAAGCCAGAACTTTGCTGCAGGTCTCCCACTGCCAGGATTATGGCAAGACCACAGAATGATTCACAGGCAGTGATTTCCTGCATTCAGAGCTGAGAGGAGTTAAGTGTGTTTTATGTCCATCTCAGACTTAGGATCACTGTGACACTGGATAAACTCTGCTCCTGCTTGACTCCTGTGTGTTCCCCTTATCTGCTAGTCCAATGCTGATGGCAGCCATGGTGCTGGATAGAGATGTCTGAGGCATCAAGGATGTGCTGTGCAATTTGTCTTCACGCAGAGCTGGTGCTGCATTAATGCTGAGCTGCTTCTTTCTCTTCTTTCTCTTATTTAAAAGAAGTTTATGTGATGATGAAGACATCCACAATGGAGACCTCTATGGTCCTTCTAGCCCCATCTCCTCTCATGGGAGAGAGAAACTTTTGAGTTTAGAGCCAAAAAAAGATTTAAGCCACTCGCTTACAGGATTTTCAGTCTCAAATCCTCCATACAGCCTGCCCGCTCTGCAGACACCTAAACTGGTTGAGGTGTCTGACCTTAGAGTTCTGTTCTTGGATCTTCCCAGGCTTGCCTCTGCCTTAACCAATTTTATTTATGCAATTATGAGAAATAAAAACAGCAATCATATGTGAGTTCCACTCCTACTCTATGTTTCAGGTCAGTTCCCAAAACACTTTGCTGCCATGCTGCAATATCAACTAGACATGGATTCGTTTCTGTCTTGCAACAAGAAGGCAAATAACAGCCTTTTTCTAGAGTACCTGGTGGGAAAAAGTTGCTTGCAACCTGCCTATACCCTTTCAGCTATCCTTTTCTTTCTTCTGTTTTAAAAGAGAAGTGGCAATGCTTGTCCTCAGTAGACAAGAGCATGGAGATATTCAGCTTGGGTGAATCTCAGGCAGTGGATACTCCACAGAGGACAATTCCTCCTGCAACTGCTGGGTAAAGAGGGAACGCTTCAGAAAGGGGCAAGGATGAGGACATAACCCTGCTCTCTGCACCTCCCCACGTAACAACAGGTATCTCTTGTTTTTATGGCCTTTCTTCACAGACCTTTCACTCTTGCTGGTGAGGTGGAGCTCACAGTAGAGTTCTGTGTTTCATTATAAAGGCCAAGACTGTGGAAATTAGACCGTGAAAAAGCTTTGCAATACTAAATCTCTTAATCAAATGTAGCTGTTTCTTCTGAACAAACTTTCGTGACATTAGATGGGCATCAACATATTGGAACATGTGGAGGAGAAATTCACCCACATAGTACAAGTAGGAGGCATTGATGCTCCTCTATTTGGGAAATTTTCTGTTCTCTGGAGAGTTAGTGAGAAGAGTTGGGGAAGCGGTGGGTGAGTGAGCGTGTGGTACATTTCAAATTATCATAGCCCTGTTAATAACCCTGAGAGTGACAGACAGTTGGTATGAGCTCATTTCTGGAGCTTGTAGGGATTCTGATAATCTTTATCCAGGCCATTATCATAAGGTACAGAGCAAGGAATCCAAATAAATACTTCCTCCCTTGCATTGGTCCCAGTAGGAGCTCTGAGAAATGCATTCACCAGGCTCTTCTTTGTTAGAAAGTATGTTGTCTATTTTCCAAACAGATTTAGGCTGTTACCCCATCCCAATTCCTTGCTCCAGCTTTGCTAGCTGACTATATAAAGCCATGACATATGGGTCTTTTTACTAACATAATCCTCTACTGTACTAAAAAAGAAAATATTAGGTTTCATTCCAAAAGCTGGAAGAACTTCCATGAGGATATAAAAAGCAGGAAATGGGCCCTGTAAGAGTAGAGCACTCTCATATTGAATAGCCTCAAGGGGCTCCGTGTTCAAGGCTTCTTCCTAATAGTTGATGTGGGCTGGAATAGCTCTGTCTTTGCTTGCGAGGAAATGGGATTTGTGAGACTTTTTCCGTACAGGTTATAGGGCTTAGGCCAAAGGAGTGATGTCCTGTGACCCTGTAATAAATCAACATGATCCATACATACAGCAGTAAGGACAGTCTGAGCATGTAGTACTGGGTCTCAGTATTTTCCACTCCAAGGCAAACTTTAGACTGTAGAAAAACAGTCTGAACTGCTCGCTTCTTCTGTGGACATCATTTTGATCTTTATCTTGCTTATATCACTCCTTGTTAGTCTGTCGTGACTGCTAATTTAGATGTATGAACCAGGCTCCTCTTCCTATGAAGGCTAGTGAATAAAGTTATCTCTTACCCTAAATAGCCATTGAGCCATCTATTACATGCAAGCTGTGCACTTTCCAATTCTAGGACACGTGTATGCTGCAAACCCTGCTTCGGTGACAACATTTCAGCGCTGTGTTAAGTTTAAACAAAGTAGGGAAGGGAGTATGGGCAAAGTTTTCTAACTTAGCCAGGGTGCGATAGAGTCATTATTGGGGTGGGTGAGCTGTGCAGCTGCTATTGAGTCATGTAGTTTGGAGTGTGTTTCCCCCTAGCAAGTCCATCAGTGTTCACAAATTGTTATGTATTTAATAATTTCATTGTATTAATACCTGCAGAATTAAAATACATTTATGTCCCGATGGATGAGCCACTGCAGAGGTATAACATGTACAAACATGCTGTGTAAATGATTTGCCATCTATCTGACTCCAATTATGTATTTGGGAATATTTTGGGGGTAGGAGAGGTTCACTTCCAAATAAGATGATGAGCCTCTTGTTCTGTTCCTAATTCCCTGGTCCATGCTAAAGAGGTTCATGTTAGTGGTTTCCAAAAGAAAGTAAGTAAAAACGAAGGGGAAAAAATTGAATCAAACAAAATATGGCACCAGAAGGTTACTTTATAATAAAGAAAAATGCATTTAGAAATATTGAATCAATGTTTCAGTTTTAAGTTCAAGGTTTTTTTCATTGGTTTTGCCAGCTAGTAATTAAACCTAGGGGAAACAGAATCAGTCGGGGAAAGCAGGTATCAGTACGTGCACTGCAGGAGCTGGTGCATGGTTCTTGGGCAAACCCTTCTTTCCAGCCAGATAGGCAAAGCTTCCCCTCACCAAGTGTGTTAATACCTTGGGCCCCACATATGCTCTGAGATATGTCCTGCGAGTCTTCTCTTTGATAATTATTTCACAGAATCACAGAGGCACAGAATACCAGGGATTGGAAGGGACTTTGAAAGATAGTCCAATCCCATTTCATTCAGGTTAACTAGTCCAATCCCATTTCATTCAGGTTAACTAAGATGCTTGCATAATAGTATTTTATACAGAGCCAGCATTTGAGAAGTAAGATTTCTTTTGAAATTCAAACTCCTTGTTTGCCGTAGCAAGACAGGGTTACTACTTGGCTGCTCAATAAACACGTGTTCATATGGTACAGTATGGATTTTCTTTACAGACAGGTTGATAATGCCAAAGCCAAAGAACTGCTGGATGTAACTTTATCAAGCATTGCTTGAAAATGTGCTTTTTCTGCACCAGCAAGGGATGTAGCTTGTTTCTAGCTCCTGGTAAGTTATGTCAGGAGAGCGAGGGACAGTTGCACTCTGTGGCATGCCCTTACGACTTGCTTTAGCCATTTGTCCAGATCTAAAAGGACTGAAGCATCACTTTTTAGCATTTGTTCTCCTGGGCACAGCAGCTGGGGCACTTGCAGGATGGAGCGCGTGTACATCTTGTCCCATCAGGAAGCTGGGATGTAGATACAACATACAACTGGTCCCACCATGTGAGTGCAGCCTGTTTATAGGAGAGGTAACAACATTAATTTGGAAATGATGGTGCGGAATTGGTAGTACCCTAACCACAGACTGGAGGATTTGGGAGATTCTGTCATAGAGACTTTTTATCACAAGTTGGTTTTGGATTTTCTTAGCCAATCAGTAGAAAGTTTTCTAAGCTTGGCATGTAAGAGCACAATTTAAACCTGGAATTACTTCCTCTGGAAAAATCACTGTAAAGTTATAGTTGGGGGTATTTCATCAGGGTTTTAGCCTGCAGACACTGTGTGGCTGCTGCAGGCAAAAATACATTGCAAAGTCCTTGTCTAGCTCTTAGGGTATTTTAGAGTTACAGTGATTTGGCAGCTGACCAGTAAGAGCTTGTTTTAAAGCGTCTGTGGTAGATGCATTTACAAAGGGGCCAATTTGAGAGATGCCTGATCCAAGCATAGGTTAAGGAGTCAGGAGTGGCTGAATTCTAATTCTGACCTTCTCTCGGGTTTCCTTGCACAAGCATGTGGAACACCACAGAGTTTAAAAGAACGTTTTTAAGGTTGTACAGTGGAGCACACAGAAATTAGGAAATGCCCATGCTAAGTTAATCCAGTCCCCCTTGGAGTATGCTTTGTGGCCCTCTAAGACTCACACTCCTCTGTGTGATATTTTTTCCCATTCGATTCCTGTCTCATTCAGTCTCTTGGACAGATACCTGTCACATAGGAAAGAGCTGTTTATTATTTTTCCCCTCTGAATTGTTCAGTATGGATTTTATTTCTTGCACAATCAAACCTATTTCCAATTGCAGCAATATTAATCATTCATGAGCACCAGTGCTTCCAGCACCGAAGTACTTCAGGGCAGTAATAGAGTTCAGCTAAGGCAAACAAATTGATGGGTTTGAATGGTCTGCTGATCTTTCCCACCACCCCGTTTGATGTCCTGTAAAACTGACAGATCGCTTTGGCTAGCATTCATGTTAACCACATCTCTGCATCCAATTGGGTTTTTAGGGATTGGGTTAGACGTTGCTCTTGAGATGTGGTGTTGCAAAAGAAGAAAAGAAACTTCTCAGGTCCTGCAGCCTCGATGGCACTTAGAGGAGACATTGGAGACGTTCCATAACAGGGTTCATGAATGTCCTCATCCAACATACTGTAGACCTGCTGACAGTCTTCTTGATTTCAGCAGACTTTGGAGTTGAACAAAGTACCTCAGGAACAACTCTGGTGTTAGCAGAGGATTTTCTGCTCTATTATTCACATGGGTTTTGAAACAATGCCCACTGAAATCAATGGTCCTCTTTACATTAACTGCAGTTGGCTTTGGATTGGGCCTTGGAAGATGCATATCTTCCAGAAATGCCATCAGATCATTTCTTTAAAAAGCATTGAACAAATTTATATGACTGCATGGGTTGATTGGGGGAAGAAAGTCCCATCTCTTTTTTATATGGTTGGCTTCCTGCTCATATCAGCAATAATTTAGATAATTAAATTGCTTAGTTCTGTTTTTGGAAGAGGCATGATCAGTAAGATGACTCTAGTAAGATGTCAAAAGTATTAATATTCTGGGGGGGGGGGGGGGNCTATATACTTGGACTCTCTTTTTCACTCCAGGCTAACCTCTTCTTCAGAGGAGCATACTAAAGACATTTAAAATCACATTATGAATGCCAGCATAGTTAGAACATTTATAAGGCGTACAGTGATGCTCAGTGGCAGCAGACGAATGGATGAAATTAAGCACAATAATAGCATTAGCCCTCCTTGAATTTAACAGCTGATGAACAGTTCAGTGGTATAATGTAGTAAAATGTAAGTAAAAGCTCAGATATGTTAATGAGCTAAAGTCCATAACTTGACATCATTTTTACATTCAGCCTTGAATCACTGATCTTTGTACTGTTCCTGCAGGGTCTCTGAACTTCTGCTCACATGAGGTAGAAGCAGTTTTATTAAATCACACTCCTGAAATGCTCGTTTTACTATTGATTCCAGTTTTGTTTTGTTTTCTTTTATTAATATTTGTGACTGAATCTCTCCTCTGAAGGATAAAAGAGATCTCAGAAACTGTTCTGGGCTTTTTCATCTCTAAGTCATGTGGGTTTTGCTGTTGGTGACATCCCTCAAACCGGGACAGAAGAGCAGTTTCTGGAGAGGCTGAGATAGGGAATATCCAGTGCTTGGGCTTAAATTACTTGTCCTAGAAATGCCGTGAAGTTTTCTTCTCTGTCACATTCTTTATATCTGCCCCTTCTTTTCCCCTAATTTTTTCAAGATGCCATTTCTAAACAAACAGTTTTTCTTTTCTTTTATACAAGATTTTCCTCTTTGTCCCCTGAATGACAATGATGCTACAGCATTATCTGAGAAGCAAGGTTAGCCTAAAATCATTATATGTCCCTTCAAGATCAGACTCTGACAGTACAAAGACAGAGAGAGCAGGATGGAAAACATCATTGTCTTATTTGAAATTGACAGGAGTTTAATTTTCTAAATAAACCAGTGTCAGGACATTGGTTTTTTTTTTACTTTGGTTCAATCAGGAATAAACCCCAGGATAAAATGCAACCCAGTTATGTGCTCCCCTCTGGATACGTATGTGACTCTCTGGACAGCAGAGCCCTAGCTCATTTCTCAGCCTCAAAGGATGAAGCTCGAGAAGACAAAGCAGGATCCCTTAGAATGCAACTGTGCATGGGAAGACCAACAGTGAGCAAAATATTAAAATACTTTTCAGATGAGAAGACCCAGTTCTCCTTCTGCTCTTTTTTATTTTTTTCTTTTTTTAATGCTTCTTTTTATGAGTGGTACATTTCCCAAAAAGGGTTTCCATATAGTTCAAAAGTAGAGAGGCCTTGCCATGGATGCTCACTGACCTAAAACTCTATACCAGATCCTCTGCCAAAGCCATACTGAAGCTGAAGGTTTTACAGAGCCTATGTCTATCTTCTCCATATTGTTTTTTCAGCTGTGAGGTGGTAGGAATAGCTTAGTGCTATGCCTGTATTTTAAGTGTAGAGAGCTGACTTTAACATTTGTTAGCACGTTTCCCAGTCTGGATGCCATTCCCATACCATGTTTGCATGTAGCCAGAGTTATTCACCTCTTTTTTTCCCCATTAAACTATTAAAAACAGGCCCTCAGACACAGAGTCCGCAGTTCGGTAATAAACTTGGACGTGGTAGGATTTGTCAGTTCTTTTTGCAATATCTCTTCCTACATCTAAATGTGTCATAAGGGAATCCCAAAGTGATGTTTGTGAGATAAAAAGGAAAAAAAAGGAGGGGTTTTAAAGGACATACATTGACTTAGGGCACTTTGAGGAAAATTATTCCCACATGATAGGCTGAACTAAAAATAATAGTAATAGCAAAATCCACATTGGCCATTTGGAAATAGGGTCAACTAAACAGAATTTCTTATTCTTGGATCACTCTGAAGCCTAAACTGTCCCACTTTTGGCTCCTTTTCGACTCTTTCTCCTGGAAGCGGAAATAAGCGTTGATCGGCTGCTGTGATCTCAAACTGGGCTCAGTCTCACAGTGACAGACTGAGGTGGGAAAGAAACCAGTGTGGAAAACCCATCACTAAAAGTGCTTTACCTCCAACCTTTCTTCTAATACCCCTGAAGAATTCCTTGCCGTGGCATGAGTCCTGTTGATGTGAATGGGGTATTTTCTCCCACTGATATATCAGTACATAAAGCAGTAGCATGTTAAGAGACTTGGTTCAATTCTTCATGCTATAGAAATGGATAAAATGATGTCATTTGGCCTGAATGCAAGAATAATATTGAACCACAAATGTGTATTAAAGCCACCCTAGGTTACGATTATGGATTTTAAGCAGATGCTCTGATTTGATTTGGTTTTTTTCCCCCACTATTTTTAGCCTAAATGACTGTTCCGAGACACCTTTCAGCATTCATAACACAGCAACGAGCTCTTGCAATGTTTTGGCAAAGAGTGGAGAGGAATGATGCCTTAGAGATGTAGCTCTCAGGCATAGTCGTGTAGGTAGTCCTGCTGGGGCCAAAGTCACGCGTGTACCAAGTGAGCCATGTCCACCGCGCTCCCTATCACGCCTCATCTGCTGGTCACTGAGCCAGCGTCAGTGACTGACACCAGCTGGTGCTCTGCTCCTTTTATCCTGGCCTCATGTGGGTTAGCAGCTGGCAGGGACTGTTTTTAATAAGGTATTTATAAAACTTCGCAGCCGCGCAAGCCCAGACACAGAGAGAGAGAGGACGTTTTGAGCTCTCAGCACTGGAGGTGCAGAACGCCTCATGGCAGATCCGGTTTCCCATCTCTTGCTGCTACCACTGACCTGCTCTCCCATCACCACTGCCAGAAACCAATGTTTCCTAAAAAATACACGGGAGGAAAAAACCTTGGGCTCAAAGCTCCCATAGCTATTTTAAGTAGTGTTTGCCCTGATCCTTCTGCAAGCGGCTGCCTGATTGGTGTTTCAGTAATGTAGTTATTTAAAAGGAAATTCTAACTACTGCAGGGCACAGTGATATTTTCATGCCTTTTTTACCCTGGAGTCTTTTCCAGCTCACTTAAATCGAGCACCTCACTGTCTTGCAGAGACACCGTCTGGCTGAGGTGTAAACTACAGCATCTGCTTGTGCCCTTTGGATTTAGGAATGGTACTTGAATAGGCATGCTATTTCTTTTTCTTTCTTTTTCTTTTTCTTTTTCTTTTTCTTTTTCTTTTTCTTTTTCTTTTTCTTTTTCTTTTTCTTTTTCTTTTTCTTTTTCTTTTTCTTTTTCTTTTTCTTTTTCTTTTTCTTTTTCTTCTTTTCCTTTTCCTTTTTAATTTTTTCTTCCATTTATGTTCCACTGCTGCCAGATACTTCCAAGTTTTCTTTGCAGGCTTTATTAGATGTATTGTTTTTCTCCTTGTCTGCATATGATATGGGCTTTTGATAATACAGGAGCCTTGTATTTTGTCCTAGCAATAGGTTTTACAGTTATGTGTTGACAACATCATAAGATTTTCCCCCTTTTTTATTTCCAAAACCTGCATGGCATACACTTTATTTCTGAGAGACATGGTAGAGATAGGCCCAACATTTTTCTGATCAAGACTGGTTTTACACAAATGCTGACACCACCGTTCCTTTCTGCCTGTGGTTCCCACAGAACCCTATTGCTTTGAAAAGAAATGCATAATCAACCCCACAGCAATGGTCTACAACACACAGTCTCCCCTTCATGCCTCTTTTACCTGGCTATCAACAGCGAGAAGCTGATGCACATGTTAAAAAACAGGGGAAGCAGAAATTCCCTGAGAAAATGAACAGAGACATCTGTGCATTAAAAAGAAAAAAGATGGGTTCAGGAGAAAGTTTTCCAAAATGATTCCTTCAGCAGTAAAGTGCTACAGAGTGGAAACTGTTTTCCCCTCTGTGTGTATATATAGCATATAGAACTGCAACGCTTTTATGGTCTATCTAATAAGACAATAAAAAAACAGCAATAAGTAAATAATTACTTTTAAAAAAATGGAAAAAAAAGAAAAAAAAAGAGATGATCTAGTGCTAGAAAACATAGCTAAACCTTTAACACATTGCCTGGCTCGTTACAATACCAGCTGACTTCAGTGGTTTGACTCAAGGTAAATCAAACCAATTTCTTTAAACTGAAGATCATCCACCTGAGCTTTTGCACTCCTTTAAACTAAACAGTTGAAAGACGTGTTTTGAAGCTGCTGAGTTTACTCCTACAGAGAAGGACTGAGAGCAACAAACAGGTATATGAAAACAGCCACGTATTTTTAACTTTTGTCGTTTCGGAGACTCCGGAACTGAAAACAGCGACGGGTGAAGTGACAACAGATTGTGTGATTTGCAGTGGTTTGTATCTCGGCTCTGCGTTGTGTATCTCCTAATGATGAATGTGTGGGAGGGCCAGGTCAGGAATGGTTTCCACTCCAGTGCATTGATTGTGTCGTTGGCAGTGGGCTCAATTAAAGTATAATAATCTGGTAATCTCTCTCCTTTTTGTATTCACGCTGCTGCACACTGAATAGAGCCAGTGAAAGGCTATAGCTTTTGAAAAGTAGGTGAACTCCTGCCGCTTTGTCTGAGCAGTTTGTGTCTAGTCAAACAAAATGACAGGCAGGAGAGACAACTCCCCAAAATGTTTCTCCCATGATTTGCATCATTACTTCTGTTTGTGTTTCTTTGAGATAATGCTTCCTCTTTATTTTAGGCTACAGACTGGATTTCTAGCAAGCTTCTCACCACGGTGAAAAGACAAGCTGATGTGAGAAAGGAGTTATGTCCATTCTGGGAAGATGCCGCGTGCCCCATCTCCTGGTTCTTCTCACATTCGTGTTCAGCGGGGAGAGAACTGAGGCACAAAGAGCAGGTACGTGCCATCCATCTTACTGCCTCGTCCTAAGTAGCTGCAGAGGTTTTATGTGGCTGAGAAGCTATAGTTTCTAGGAGGAAAATAATATAAAACCCAAGAAAGAAAAGACATAAATTGGACCTTAGGTATGGAGACAGTTCAGGGATTAGTTTTGATTTACATAGGGTCTCTAGCTCTGCTGTGGGCTTAGAAAGGATAGCTCAGCTACCCAGGGCAAGGGGAGCATGCAATTTACTCTGCATAAGCTTCACACCGTAGATTTATGTTAGATATTAGGAAGGAATTCTTTACTATGAGGGTGGTGAGACACTGTCACAGGTTTCCCAGAGAAGCTATGTATACCCCATCCCTGGAGGAGTTCAAGGATGGGTCACATGGGGCTTTGAGCAACCTGGTCTAGTGGGAGGTGTCCCTGCCTGTGGCAGGGAGGTGGAACTCGGTGATCTTTGAGGTCCCTTCCAACCTAAACCATTCCATGATTCTGTGATTCACGTGCCCTACACTGGAATGGCAATCACTTCTTCCATTGCCTTCAATGGTTTTTAGATTAGATCTGGTGAATCTTCTCTCTGACTGGGACTTCTGAGGAAGCTAAACAGGGCCAGGGCACTGTTCATACTTTCTCTTGGTTCATCCTGTCCAGTTGCTAGCATGGTCCCTGGCATGGATTTTGACCCATGCTGGTGAGCACTCTCTCCCAAACGCCCCTGACTGCATCAGGGGATGGTGCAGCTGAGGAACTGTTCCTACAGACAATGTGGACAAGGACACATTGCTTTTGGTGGGGAGTAGGAAGACTTATCTGTTTGTGAATGATGCTGTGCCTCAGAGACAGAAATCAGTTGTAGGACCACACAGTATATTAGTATAAAAGCCCAAAAGTACTTTGAGATGGAGGCTTTCTGTCTCTTTTTCTAGGAAGGATGCTATTTTGTAACCTTGGCTAATTTATAAGAAGGAAAATTATCTTTTATACCTTCTTTCAGTCCACGAAATAGCTGCTTTACAGTTTTGTTATGTGATCCATATGAGGCTTTTTGGGTGAAGTTTCAAAGGAATAAGTACTCAGTAACAAAACAAAGTGAAATCTCATCTTTTTTTTCTGCTTGTGGATCAGTCGCAGGAAGGATAGGGTAGTACCATTTCTATGTTCATTCTGTGATTACTTTAAATAATTTTGGGCTGATGGGTTGTTTGCGTACTATTTTTAATGGCAATATTGCAAAATAGTTGACTCAGTGTCTGAATGGATGAATGCAACTCTTGGAATTATGCTTATAGAGACTATTCTAGGCTGTAATTACAAAACTGAAAGTTCACTTTCTATTAATTCTTTCCCTTATTCCCTTAACATGAACTGTTTCTGCAAGTAAATGTTATTATAGCATTCTTGGAAAACAATATTTTTTTTCCATTGGTGGACATTCAAAATGTGTTACAAATGCAGACAAGTATTTACTAAAAGCCATTCTGCAGTATTTTGTCTCACTTCCATCAGGTCTGCAAGCAAAGCATTACTGACTCTAAGAAAACGATCCTGAAAGACCACCTTTTTCTTCCCTGCCTGAACAGACATCACTTTTTAAACCTTAAAAACCCCCTTGTTTTAAGGCTCATTGCCTTTGAACATCAGCAGGATTTATTCTGTCTGTTCTGGTTGGTATTTAATTGCAGTCATCTCACCTGCTGAGAGTCATTAAAAAAAGGAACAGGAAGGTCTGTACCTTGTGGGTTTTTTTCTTAAGCCTTTATATTCTGTGGTTAGTCTCACTTAATTAATATTCTCTTAGAATAGATTAATATAATAATAAATTACAGGGGGGAGGCAGAGATTTCTTGTTTCCCTTTACTGTCATATATTATATCTTTTATATTCTGCAAAAATCAAGCAGAGCTACACTTGGCAGTCCAGTAAATATACACAGATGTAATATAACTTATATTTTGATAATATAAAATGATTTATTCAGTGATCTCCTTACTCTGATTACCTTTGAGAGATTTGCTCTGTGTTTCCAGCCAGACCTTTCTTGCTCTCTGGTTAGAGGCAAGTGTTCCCTCACTCACAAAACACCATCGCAGAACATGATCTGATGGGGACAGGCTGTTTTCAACATGATCCCAAGCCCATGTCTACATGCTGTTCCCGTAGACACTGAAGGAACAGCAACACCTGGGTCAGGTCTCTGGGATGCATCCTGCTGAGGAAATTAACACAGCTACAGATGATGCTCATTTGCCATCATCACTTGCAACACACCATGTGTATATTCAATCACTATTAGGGCCATTGTGCAATACCATGGGGGTTGCCCTGCAGTGTTATAATGCCCACCTGTAGTGCTTTTACTCTTATCTGAAGGCAAGTCCCCTTGATGTGGCTGAGCCACTGGCAGTCTCTTTTCCAGTGCAGTGGGCTGTTCTGGGATTCCTGTCCTCTCTAGGGCAGGTGCACAGCCCCAGGATGATGGAATGCACCAGAGGTAATTTACGAACTATAAGGTCAAATTTGGTATTTAGGAAAGACTTTGGGACTTTCTTGTAGGCTCAAATGCTGGAACTCAGTAAAGGAAATATGGCAACAGCATCATTCCTCTTTGCTTTGGGCAGCATGATTCCTACTTCTGTTCACTGAGCTGGCTGTAAATCAAGTGCTTGATTGGATGAGCTGTGTATGATATCTCTGTACTCTTTGGTCTGTTGCTGGGAAAAACATCCTAGTCCTCAGCTAATGTCTGTATTTGGGTGTATTTATGTCAGTACTTTAGCTCTGGTCAGGAGCTAGGAGCACCAAGGACAGACTGTTTCCTAAGGGATGGGCAGCCAGGAGCTGCAGGTCTCCTTGTGCTAGCAGGACAGGGTCTCACCAGCCACAGACTGTCCTACCAGTTACAGCCAGGGAACAGGTAAGTCTGGGGGAGAGCAGCCAGGCTCAACAGACAATCCAAATTCCCAGACAAGCTTATAGTGATGAAGAAGGTCCAAGATCAAGCCGGGAACATACTCAGCAAGTCAAGGTCTGGATCAAGTCTAAAGACAGCAGCCAGGGTCACCTGTTCTTCAAGCTCACCTCTACAGAGGTAAGGCAGGTTCAAGGTAGTCACTAATAGACCTTTAGTTATTGGGATATGGCTGCAATGAATGATTTGAGAACATGCAAACTGTCCAGTGGGCATATCAATTTTTGTTTATGGATAGGTAACCTGTCCTCAGTTGATGTACCCTGGAGCTATGTATTCTCACAAATACTCTCAGGTTTTCTGAACAAGGGAGGTAGCTTGGTGAGAACAGCTGGGGGAATCAGGGCCCTGCAGTGATACAGGAGTCAATGAGAACAGGTCTGCTCTCAGTGGTTATATGTAGATGTGAGCTACCAGCTCAGATCCAGGTAAAGCAGCAGGATTTGAAGGCAGTTGCTAACAGTTTAGGGGACAAATATAACATCACCACTTCAGTGGGACATTAAAGAGAATTGTTAGTGTGAGAGAAATAAAGCAGCATAGGTATTGGTATGGACCAGCTCTCTCTTTTGCACCGTGTTATATGTGATTTGTTCTCCACATGATTGGTCAAATTAGCTTTTTACCCTTGTTTCAAGGCAATTGTATGTTGTGAGGTAAGAACTACTGTAGAAACAATGGTAGGGGGCTGTGATTGTGGATAAATTGACTTTGTAGAGGGGCTTTAATTCTCCAAACTCATAATTTGTTAGGGACTATGGTCTATAGTAGTGAATTAAATAAAAATATGTATGCATACACATTTTTTTCTAGTTGGGGCATTATGTTGAAAAATCATTGGCTTCTGTGGCATGTTTATGAATATAGTCCCTCTTGGTTGCATATATTCAGAAGGAAAGAGAAAACATCGCCTGGGAGATGTGCCTTTCTTGGCAAGCTGCTGACAAATACATGACCAGTCTGGTTTCACAGGGCAAGCAAGCTGCAATTAAAATACATTTGCTGTTTGGATTGCACGGGCCTTGGATTACAAACATCATGGCTGGAGCCAAAAGGCTGGTTGAGGGGATGAGTGAACTTTTCTTTTACAAATCAACAGCCCTTTGTTGTCAAGGAAGCCATTCCAGTATTCAGTGACCCATCCTTTAGTCAATAGTCAATGGCAGAGCGCCTCAAAATCTAAATAATCTTGTTATAAACTTGCTTCATGAATATATCATGCTGAGCAGAACAACTGCTTCTAGCTAAGCATAAATAAATCGTAATTTTAATGCAGGAGGGAACATGAAAGCTTCACTACTTACTGTCAGGACTGGCATAGGCAAGGTCAGGGCAGGTATCTGGATCTGCCAAGGTCATTTTAGAGCGTTGCCTGAGCAAAGGCACCGGAATGAAGTTTGGGGGAAAATAGCTTCATATGCATGCAGGTCATATTGATGAAAGATTGCACAGAGGCAGTTAGTAGTGCAGGATGAGAAAGGGCTTGCATTTCAAAGTGAATTCTGTGCTGATCTACTGTAGGTGTCCTGAAATGGATGAGTTGAATCACAAGGAAGAAAGGCTGAGAATCTGTACTTTCTCTGCAGGATAGGGAGAGGGTTTGCTGCCTCCTCCAAATTGCTCACTAGGGAGCTATGCCTTGGGAATGTTTAGTATGTCTGATCACTCATCTTTCAGCTTCCCTTAGTGATATTTTTCTGCCACTCTTGCAGGTTGTAAGAATGTTCACTACGACCTTGTCTTCATCTTGGATGCATCCTCCAGCGTTGGAAAAGAAGATTTTGAGAAAGTTCGGCAGTGGGTGTCTAATTTAGTGGAAACTTTTGAGATTGGCCCAGACAAAACCCGTGTAGGTGTGGTGCGATACAGTGATCATCCAACCACAGAGTTTGACCTGGGAAAATACAAAACCCGTGAGGAAATCAAAGAGGCTGCACGAAAAATTAGGTATTACGGGGGAAATACGAACACTGGAGATGCTCTCAGGTACATCACCACCTACAGTTTTTCCAAAGAAGCTGGTGGGAGACTTAGTGATCCAACTGTTAAAAAAGTGGCTATCCTTCTGACTGATGGAAGGAGCCAGGATTATGTCTTGGATCCAGCCACTGCAGCCCATCAGGCTGGGATTAGGATCTTTGCTGTGGGTGTTGGCGAAGCCTTAAAAGAGGAACTTGATGAGATTGCTTCAGAACCCAAGTCTGCTCATGTGTTTCATGTCTCTGACTATAACGCCATTGATAAAATTCGGGGGAAGCTGAGAAGACGTCTCTGTGAAAGTAAGTAGAGCTTCCAGTTCTTCTACACAATTATAATTATAAAAGGTTCAGTTAGCATGTAATTATGAAAAGCTGTGATTGTTTTCTTTCATGCTTATAATTCTATGATGATAATTCCATATTTTAGTGTCTTCCACTCTGTGAGAAGTCATTTTACTACTTGAAGTGCCATGAAGTGATCACTTCTGACTTCTTCTGCCCAAGTCAACATTAATTATAGGTCAGCTTCTCATGGTCAACTAGAGACCAAAAAGTTAACTCCCTTTTGGTTCTGATATAGTTTAGTTATTTTATGATATTGTGGACTATTGAATATGAAAGGTGACATTTATATCCTGAATTTGGTTTATTTCCCCTTATTTTTCTCATGTTAGGGTGTGTGAAGGCTGCTATGGATGATGCAAAAGGATTCTTGTGCTTTTCTGGCTTCCAGCATTCCAAATCTATGGACAACCAGTGTTCCCTAAGTGCTCTGGCTATAAACTGCATAAACCCTGATGATGCTTTGAATGGCTTTTAATGGAAATTCACACTGAATAAATGAACTTTGAATTTCCAGCACCCTGTTAAAGAGGACTGTAATGGCATTATGGCTGTTATCTCCCAGCTCTTTAATGGGGACAACAATCACATATCTCTTTCTCCTTCCACCACTTATAAATCATTCCATCATTCTTGGTGACTACATAAAAGTTACCTGGTTTTGCTGTTTTTTACAGTGTGTGTTGTGGTTACTGTGAGTTCTTTGGGTCAAAATCGTGAGACACTGCTCTGTTTCCTAGATCTGGACTTGAAAGATAAGAGATGACTCCCTGTGTGACCTTATGGTATGCTGCAGTGTTAAAATGACTAGGTCTGCAGTTCAGGAACTCATGTTACTGTTGAATAGAATGGAATAGAATGTTTCAGTTGGAAGGGGCCTACGGTGTTCATCTAGTCCAACTGGTTGACCACTAAAGGGCTGACCAGAAGTTAAAAAATATTATTAAGGGCATTATCCAAATTTCTCTTAAATATTGACATGGGGCATGGGCCACCTCTCTAGGAAGCCTGTTCTAGCATTTGACCACCCTCTTGGGAAATAAATGCTTTCTAACATCCAGTCTAAAGATCCTGTGGTGCAGCTTTGGGCTGTTTACATGTGTCCTAACACTGGATACCAGGTAGAAGCAACCAGATGACATTAAGTTGCCAAAAAGAAAAGTAAAAACCCAAAAAACAGGGCCTTATAAGTGATGTTTTGAAGGGTCTTTTGTTCCTCACTGTGACCTCCATTTGCAAGAAAGCAAGTGATGTTCTGGGTTTATGTACCTTTCTTAAAGCAAGCATAAAGCAGTTGACGTTGCCCAACAATGCAATGACTCCTTTTTTTATTTTGCCTCCGTTGTTTTCTAGGCAATATGCCACTTTTAAATTTCATGTTAACACAGTAGGAACAGGAAAGGCCTTCACTGTAAAGGATGTGCCCTACACATTTAGAAGGTAAAACTTTTAATAGCTGTTGTAGCTCACTTTCTATAATTTTAATATGACAGCACTGCATAAAACAGGAACATACAAACCACCAAGTGGGCAGGGGACATGACAAGGGCACATTCCAAACTGCTGGTTAGTTTGTGCACATTAAGACAAAAATATGCATGGCCACCACCAAGGTAGTGTTTTAGTAGACATAATCCTTTGTGAACTCCTGTGAGACACGTGGACCAAAGAGTGGAAATGGTAGAAAGTCTAGGGGCTTGGGGCTTGGTTTTTTGTGTTTTTTTTTTTTTTTTTTCTTTTTGTTGTTGTTGTACTGACCAATAATGAATCTTCCAGTCCTTGAACGGCTGCACTACCAAAATGTGCACTGTTTCAAATACTGAATTTCATGCTAGCAGCTGTTCAGAATCACTCGTCTTGGGTCTCACTAGTCTCTCCTAGACTCAGTTACTCCATCTTGCTATTTATGACTGAATTTATTGCTAAGAACATGTCATTAAGTGCATTAATAGCATTTTAGCTCTCATTTGATCTTATGGAAGTAAGCATAGCAGAATCGAAAAATAACATGTCTGCTCAGTGGGACATTGTGGCAGCAGGAGATATTTTTGCCAAACATCTCCATTGCATTCTGGACTATAGTTAGTATTCAAAAAATGAGTGATGCTTCCACAGGAAAGCAGGAGAGGTGCATTCTGCTAAAAATTCCAGAGATGCTACATGCTTCCTAAATAGGGATTTTGCTTATGTTTTGGAGAGAACAACAGTCAGCTATGGAATATTTAAAAATATACTAGCTTTTGATTCCAGTAGGTAAATAGCTCTCTTTGCTTGTCAAACTGGATTTGATAAGACAAAGCATGTACAAAGTTGTCAGCCTGGCTTGGATCTGGTAGCACTGAGGCTTAACACTATCATCTGACATTTAAGGCTTGCGGGGTGTGGGGAGATGTTGCAATGGTGACTCAAAACTCTTACACCTGCTCAGATGTAATTATTTCTTAAAAAATACCGATTGCAGTGCTTTAGATGCTGTCATATTTGAGTTTATTCTGTTATCATTAAGCCAGGCAGGTGATAAGATACCACTTGCAAAGCTGTTCTCCAAAAACATTCTCACTCTTCACTAGCTCTGTAAAGCAGGTCTGTGACTTGGCACCCTCGGACACGGCATGTATGTGTGATTACTAAGCCTCTGCTCCATTGCAAAAAGTCAGATTTCACAGCTTGAAAATAAATTTGGCTTTAGAGGTACAGTCTCTACGAAGATTTGGGTTTCTTTCTTTTCTTTTTCTTTTCTTTTTTTCCTACAGCTGGTAATAGGAGAAACACAGGCAGATGTTGTCTAAGGAAGTATTACGAGAGTAGTGTGCTTGACATTGGTCTATGGCTGGGAGTGAATTTCATGTATAATGTACATCTTTCTACTACCAGGTTTTAGCTGTCTGTGAGCTTGATAAACTCCTTACCATGACAAGCTCCTCTGCAAATGTGTGGAAGACCAAAGGACTCTGTCATATGAATCCCAAATGCTTTACAAACACAAGGACCTGAAGCTGAAATGTTTCAATTCCTGGTTGGTACCAATAGTTTGTCACTGCTAGTTGATATTGCAGGCCTCACTGTAAGTTATCAAAAGCAGTCACGTGTTTGGATCACACATAACTTTTATTTTTGTATTTGTACGTGTCTTTTTTGACTCTGGGTTGTGTGTGCAATACATAAAATATGAGTCTCATGCTACCACCATTCTTTTTCTGGTGCAACAGGGCTTTGAGTTTTCAAGGCAACACCTTGAACACCATTAAGAATAATAGTCTAAAGGCTTCAAAGATATATTCTTTTTTTGAAGTCAGCTTTGCTCAGGTTCATGGCACTTTCACAGAACAGTAAGCTGTTTCTTTTTGGCCTCCAGTGTTAAAAACGGCTCATACACAGAGACCATGACAAAGGGTAGGCATCTGCATTGCCTTATCTTGACTGACATTTCCTGAAAGACATAGTCAAATCTCACATATATACTGAAATACCTAAATATATCAACACCTAACTATATTTGTTAAACTTTTTCCCCTCATTTCATACTCCTTGTTGAGCTGTGAGATTTCACTGTAGAAACATTCATTTTTAGATAGCTTTGCATTAGACATCATGGAATTGGAAGGGAGGTAGAACTCAACAAGCTGGCAGGAGTGAGAATCCTAAAGTATTTTAATGAACTCAGTTGTGGTAGTAGTTTTTATTCTTTTAGTTTGTTTAACAGAATTTGTGCACTTGGGAATTTGTAGACTGGTTTAATTTTTCATAGTTGGAGTATGACTCTTCCAAAAGTCAGCTTAGTAGTAGTTCCAAGTCTTGCTTGGTCTTATTGCAAGAGCTTTTTTGTTTTTTTTTTTTTTTTTTTTTT
>VXBJ01004450.1:3402-26879 GCA_013400055.1 Nycticryphes semicollaris
TTTCTCTTTTAAATTTTGTGGGTTTACACAGAAACTTTCAGACTAGAAATTATTTCTCATCTTTGTGAAGTATGTTTTACTATGAGGAAGAAATGACTCAAGATTGTTTGCAAGGAGGAAATACAAATTCACTGACTACACTGCTTATAACAGGCAAGAACAGGTCTTTACATCCTGAATAGCATGGGACTAGGGGGGTCCTAATGCAGCATTGAATCCTGCTATTTGTTCAGGATGCCTCTCCTCTCCTCTCCTCTTTTTTTTTCTGATTCCAAAATGTTAGCCTCCAGTTTAGAAAAGAAAACTCATTTTATAGTTCACAAACAAGAAGCCCATGACTCATATGCACACCAAAAGTTAGGCTAGACTTTGACTCTATGTTAAAGACCTTCCTCTGACCCCTATTATGCCATAGTGGAGGGCTTTGCAGGATTCTGCAGTGAAGATTATGACGTTCCTCTGACTTGGGGGCAGTGAACTAGTGAAATTATGTTTCCATCTTTAACAAGAATTTCTAGTTACATAGTTTCTCATGTTATCTAGACATCCCGCCTTGGCCCATGAATTCAACTTTAGTATCATCCTGCAAAGATAAAATGCTAATTTAATTTTGCCTTTTTGTGTCCTCCTTTTCAATGCCATCTTCACTGCATAGTGTCACTGCTTTCATGCTCTTTCTGTTCACGTGACTAAAGGAGATTTATCGTTGGGTTCAAACGTCTGTACATGATCTTCCAATTCTGCTTTTGGCTTCATGCAAAGATGTAAATTCCGGGACTATGGTGCACATGAAATTATTGTATTTGTTCAGAAGGAAATAGCCTTGATAAGAAGGTTGTTTGTCAATACTCCTTTATGATTATATTTCTTGTATTTTATTAAGATGTTTCAAATATCACAGTTACTCCATTTACATGGAGAGGCATGGTGCAAAAAAATTAATATTTTTCTGAAGGGTAAACATTTTCTTTAACATAGGTGAAAGTTGGTAGATATGGTTGCTCAGTCTACAAACAGTATTCTTGACTATTGCTACTCATTGTGCAAACACAAAAAAGATCCAAGCATTCTGCTTCATGAAGACCCAGATTTGACAGTGACCTGAGTGGCTAAATCTGAACACAATGCTACCTTATTCAGACAGGGACAGGAAAAAATACCAGCTCTACTGGAGAACATATGGTTCAAATGCAGCAGGGAAATTGTCCTTTTTTTTTTTCCCTACGCTTGATGAAAGTCATCTTGTTCCATTAGCGCTCCCTACTGTGGTCCTCCAGGAAATAACAGGCAATGATGTTTCATTAAAAAAGAAATAGCTGCTGGCATATTGTCAGTAACGGGTCATTTTCACAGTGAGGATTAGACTACATACATAAAAAATATCAATACTTGTCCTAGGAGAAGGACTGGACATGAAATTCAAACAAACTCATGAATAGTAGCTAAAGTGAAAGAAAGACCTTGTTCGTGATCTTCAGTAATAGAAATATTCATTTTAACAATTGTTTTTAAGCAGAGAGTCAAGTGTGTGGGAGTGAAAAGCAGCCGCAAGACAGATGACTGTAGACATGTTTCTGATAGAAATCTGAATCCTGAGGTTGCTGCAGCTTTGTTCTTGGAGAGTTAATGGTTATGGTACCTACGGCCATTTCATACCTCAATAAAACATGAAGTTAAATTCACTGTCTAATTCTAGCAATAATAATAATAAAATCTTTAACAGCTTACCACTTGTACAGATATTTTGGTGCTATTCCCTTACATTGAATAAATTATTCGTATATGTAACTGTGAACAATTATATAATAGTTTAATTTACATTCAAGTACATTGTCACCCACCCTTGATGGCTTTTAAAATCCATTTGAAAATGTAATTTATTAGACTTAGCAATGCAATTAAATGTGTATATTAAATTTTACAAAATTTATTCAAGGATTTTTATTTAGAAGTCTGGCAATTTAAATTAATTTACCAGCATTTTCTTGTTCACATGCAGACATTTTGGATTAAAAGAATTCTGTTTAACTGCTTGATTCTGTCTACATAGTATTCTTCATCATAAAACTTTAACTTTAATTGGTATGGCATCAGTACAATTGATCCCAAATAAATAACTTCCCATCTTTTTCTGATATGTGCTGTTTATTCATAGTCTCCTTTTCTGGTTTGTAAAATTATTTCTGTTCTGATGTACATATGATTAAAATACATTTAGAATTCCCTCTAGAGACTCAGTCTGGAGACAAGACCCAACAGCAGGATATGACTGCCTTCTGGGAAAATAAAAACAGTAGACCTCCTGGTATTTTCTTGAACAATCCTTCTTTTAACATCAATTGCAATTTAGATCAAGCAAGAATCACAATATTTCAGCCAATATATCTCGCTACTTTTTTTTTTTTTCTTTAGTTTGAAACAGAGAGTGAGACAGGTAGCTGGGGATTTGCACCTCCTGCATACACTGCACTTCTCTATGAAGACAGGATTTTGAGGGGATATTGGTGGGTCCCTTACGCTGCCCAAGAAAGCTACTCCCTACTCCCTTGGTTAACCTTGGTGAAAAAGGTGAGTGTTCAAATAGTTGGGAAAAGCTAGCAATAGGGATGATCTAATAGAGGAGTTCATTGTGGAAGCTCAGGCAGTCATTTTCTAAACCAACACCCTTTTTCAGTTTGAACACAAGCAGTAATAGATATCTTCTAAGTTAACTGTGAGCATCTAAAGCTGTGTGGGCTAAAGTACAGCTCATGAGGTTTTTCAAAGCCAAGGTCATCAGACGCTCCCAAAAATACTAAATGAAATTTTGGTTTTGGGTCCCAATAGATTTACAAGGTAGAAAGTTTTTTTTTGTTGTTGCTTTTTTTTTCCTTAGAAGCTAATGAGCTCTTCAAAGACAAAAATCTGTTTATTCCCAATGGCAACTAATAACCCCAATGAAATAGATATGTCTTTTCCATTGGGGTTTATACCATTTGCTCTAGCATTTATATTACTGGCTTATACAAAGGAAAGAAATAGTAGCTTGAGCTCATAATATGTTGGGCAAAATATCAAGAAGATTAGGCCACATGGTAGAGCAAAGTCTGATGGAAAACATACATTTACTGCAGAGAAATAGTTACGCCAGAATCAAAGAAAATCTATTGCAAAACAGCATCTGCCTTGTATTGTGGTCTCTTACTCCCTCTCCTTCTATAAGATTTTCTTAGCAGGAAGCTGGGCCTTAGCAAGAAGTATCTGAATAGCAGATTACTTCAAAAAAGATTGAGACATTTTGTGTAGAAAGAGAGAAGGGGAAAGATGATAGCAGAGAAAATCTAGACAAATTTTTATTAGCAAAATTTTTTATCTTTTTCTATTCCACAAGGGATGGCTGACACAAACTAAGCAAACTAAGCAAACTACAGATGTTGAAGGAGCCCATCAAATATACTTTGCAAAGTTTATGATATTTATCATTATGACCTCATTTGAGATTAAATCTAATTGTAATTATGCTCTGCAGCTGCTAGTCCACTGATGGCCTCCTTCACTTCCAAAGGGAATAAGGAAAATTCTCCCACCACATTACATCCATGAAATACAAGCTACATGTTAGACAGAGTGTTCCTTCACACATTCCAAAGTTGCAGGCTTCCTCTTCCCTACTCAGAATCATCATAACCCAAAACACACTTGCTGTCTGCAAGGCAGAGCAGCCCAACATCGACCACTCTTACCTTAGCCAGAACTGCAGTGATAGCACACCTCTTCACAGTCATCACCCCTGGGAGCATGCTGCCAGGGAAGATGAGCTCCCAGTAAGGGTAGCTGTGCAGGACACTGCCTTTAGTTTCAACAGTTCCTAATCCATCTTCAGCACCTAATCCAGCTGCAGAACTGCTTCACCTCCTACACTGTCTTCCTCTTAAATACATATCAGCACACTGGGTAGGATCCTACAGTTTCTTACTGACACAGAAACATACTAAGGATGGTTAAGTCCATCCTAGAGCCTTAGAGATTTGAGTATTTGCTTTGGGTCTTGCTTATTCAAAGCTTGCAGCTCTAGTAGTAGCAGTAAGTTATGGTTCTTCCACTGACTTGCCCTCCATTTTTGTTGTAACAAGATATAGACAGAAGTGCAGTTTTCTGCCCTAAAACTACGAAAGGTCATGAATCATCCTGCCTTTTAGACTGCACTGGGGTATAACTCTAATAGCAGTGCTGCTATATCTCTAACAGCCTCCCTGCTGCTGTTACCTCCTGAATTTATTCTCCAGTTGTAGCAAAGTAATACTTCATAGGAGGGATCATTCGCTGCATAGTTACTTTGGTGAAATATTCACTGGTCTTTGAAAATGCTACCACAAGTACTGTTCTTGTTGTAATATCTTTATCTTTTTTTCTTAATCTTTGGATTCTTCTGACCACAGCCTCAGCAAAACACAAGCATGTCCCAGACTGGTTAAGATGCAGCCAACCACTGAAATTTTAACTTTTTAAGCACTGACTGAACAGATGTCAGTACTCTTTTGTCAGCTTTTGAGTTCTTCCAACTTCCTTCTGGCTCTCACTATGACAACAACCTTTCCCTTCCTCCCTGATGTTGCCCTACGGGACTGGTTTGTCTCTCACAACTTCTTTTGAGCAAGAAATCATTCCCTCACAACCATTTTCCCCATCCAGTTCAAGGGACTTATCCTATTCCTGGTCCTGTCCTTACCACTATGTTGTCCTCCACTCTGTTGTTCTTATGATCATACTCAGCTGTAAGGGGATTGGAACAGGAAAGAAGACTTTTTTATGTATGGCACTGGAAAAGTGAAACTGTGGTGAAGGGATAACATGACTGGTGATATGTATATAATATGTATAATGAGAAGATCCTTACAGGTACAGATATTTCTATGAAGTTTTTCAACAATGTTGTGCTGTCTTTCATACTTGCCAAAAAACAAATGTTTGCCATTCTTAGCAACCAAGCAGGCCATAAGAGTATGAAAAGATTTTAAAAATAAAAAATTGAAAAAAAAATTAAAAAAAAAGTAAAAAAAAAAAAAAGCCCTGCAGCAAAACAACTTTTTGAGTTATTTTCCATTTGGAAATGAAAAAAACATGCTGCTATGAAACCAAAACAATACATGCAATGTTAATTTCAAGCACATATAAACTTCTTACAAGATGTGTGTATAACATGGAAATGATTAATGACAGTCATTGTGTAGCTTTATTGTTAAGATTTACCAGACAAGCTAATCTAATTTTTCGGACATGAACAAAATAAATACTGGCATAACATAATACATCCATTCGAGCATTTACTATATGCTAAACATTTCATTTCTGTTTTACTCAAAATTAAATAGAATTATCACTTACAATGCTAGATGCCATGCTAAACCACAAGCAGTTTCCATCCTTAATAACTCTTCACTTTTTGCTTTTTCTTCTTATAGAAAATTCAGTGTTAAATCTTGGTCTATCAGCCAATTTCATTGTGCTGAATCACACAATGTCATAAGTAAGAATGGGATTTGGAATATGCTTGGGGCAAAGAAACTGTAAACTCTTCAATTGTTTAGAGGTGCAACAAAGAACAGAGCATGATGGGGAAATGTAAAGTGTAAACAGCTCCAAAATAAGCCCCAAGATTTTCAAGCCCATACAAGCAAGTAGGTATCTGTCAGTCTAAGTCAAAAAGGGCTAGCTTGCAACAACAGCAAATAGATTTATTTATGGGATCAGTCCCAAGTGTGGTGAAGGTAACAGGAATCATTTAGTTTACTTGTGCTCTGTCTTCATGATAATTTTACTGCTTTATACATTTTGAATTTTACATATATTGACTGATTAACCTCCACTTTAGCTGCAGGAGGTGCATTCCTCCCATGAGAAAGTCTCTTTCAGAAGTATCAGATTGAAGTTGTTTGCATTTACATTGACTTTGGGGTTTCAGGTCCCAGAGTGCCCCCAAAATCCCAGCCACTTTGCTGTCCCATCTCCCTTCCAAGTAGTATGAACCCAAGACAAATTCAAGCTACTAAAAATCCTTGTGAAAGTTGACTTCAAGGAGACCTTCCCAGAAGAACAGGAAGACTTACTTATCTGCCAGCTGTTTGTTGTAGAGTGCCAACACAAGAAGGATTTGGAGGATGCTGAGCCCCATCCCTGTTCTCCCCTGTCCGTGGGGTAGATGAGGAACATGGCATATAGTCCTTCACATGCCCTTCTCCATCTTTGTCCCTCTCATCATCTTCTGTTGTCTTTCTGTGTATTAGCCTGCTTCAGAATGCTGTATCATGCTCCAATTATCTGTTCCTTTTTCAGAGACTTTTAAAAGTTCTGACTCAGTCTCAATTGCTAAGAACTCTTACCCTCTTCCTCCTTTACGTACAAAACCAGGTATGGGACTTTCTGTGAGATGTGTAGATTTAAAAACAAATCAGTGAGTATGGTTCTTTACTTCAGCTCCATGTGAGGCATAGCCTGTTGTCTAGCAGCATGAACATACATCAGAATGCTATTACCAAACAGCCCTCAGCAGATGCTGACAGAAACCAAACTTTAAGCAGACTGCAGCATGAGCCTGCTATGGAAGAGACAGCACATGTAACTTTTCAGTGTCGGTGGCTGTGGCCTGCACAGACATGACATACACGAATCAGTAAATTCAAAACATTTGGTGTATTTAAAATTGCGTGGGTCACTCCAAGGCTTCCCACAATTCCTGGTGGGAAAGCAATTCAATAAACCAGAAAAAAGGTGGCCATATTGTTTTTGAGTTGGGTGATACATATGTATGTTTCCCTTTTTTGCAAGTCTGGCTAGAGACAGAAACTTCAAAATTAATTAAATATGACAGTAACTGCATTTTATTTTTAGATATGATGGCTTAGGTAAAGCCTGCACAATCATGAACAATAACCAATCTAATCATGATTATCTGTTCCCTCTTTTTAAAATTCCTGAATTTTATTTTCCCAAGAAATTTACCCCTTGACAGGTCTTCATTTTTTTTTCCCAAATTGCAAGATTGGTGTTCACCCAGCTGCAGACCAGCAATGAGATCAGGTGGCACATGAAAAGCAAGAACACCCAAAAGTTAAAGCTCATGTTCTCAGCTATTCAGTTATTCCTGAGGAAATGAAGTAAACCTCCTTCACAAATCTAAACATAACCTGAAAAAGTGTCAGTGTGTTCAGTATATTGCAAAAATCTTTGTGTTTATAGATCTAATAAACACTTTATATGAAAATATATTCATTTTCTATGTTATGCCTGCAAATGTTTACTTGTTCTTTAATAGCAATCTATTTGTCCCCTAAGGTTTTTGTGAAGTTTTGAGATGTTTTTTTTAGTAAAAGTTTCCACAGTATTATCAAGGGGAATATATAGCATAGATACTTATCATGAATGCTATAAGTGAAATGTCATTACTGGAGTGTTTATAAGCTGGTCCATTTCATAAAAGAGCCCTGCGGAGTGGAAACAACTGAGAAGACAATGGGTAAATGGGAAGCAAGAAAAGATTTCTTAACCAAGAAGCTCTCATTCGGTGAATAGCTACATCTCATGAGGAAAAGATGTGAGCACATATTGTGGTTCCCCAGCTGTCAGGGGAACAAGCCAATTCAGTCCAGACAGTCTAAGAAAGAGCAATACCAAACCCAGTGGCAGCACAATTGAATTTTTTAAGTCAGATTTTTATGAGGCACAACATTGCTGATACTTGTTGGAAAAATACTCTGAGGAGCATCGTTTACCAACAGTTTATAAGGATTATTACAGACAGCTCCGTAACATAGCAGACTTTCAGACTCTACTTAAACAAAAATAATATGGCATATTATTTGTAGTTAATCACAAAGTGATCATGGTTGGAAAGGACCTCTGAGATCACCGAATCCAACCATACCTATGCAAAAAAACCCTACAATCTCAGCCACTAGAGCATGCCACTAGAGCATGTCCTGAAGTGCCACATCTACACGTTTCTTAAATACCTCCAGGGATGGTGATTAAACCACCATCCCTGTTCCAGTGCCACTCTTTCAGTAAAGTAATTCTTCCTACTATCTAATCTGAATCTCCCCTGCTGCAACTTCAGACCATTTCCTCTGGTCCTGTCATTATTCACTGGGGAGAAGAGGCCAACACCCCCTTCTCTACAACCTCCTTTCAGGTAGTGGTGGAGGGCAAAGAGGTCTCCCCTGAGCCTCCTCCAAACTAAGCACACCCAGTTCCCTCAGCCTCTTCTCACAGGGCTTGTTCTCTAGACCCAGGCAAGGTTCTCTAGACCAAGACCCAGACCCATTCAGAGCAATGTATAGAAGCATAACAGATAATGTTGCTGTATCTTCTGATGTATCTCGGTGGCTTTGAATCTGTGTAACCTACCTCACACACAGACACTACTTTTGCTACAGATCTTTAAGAGATCTCTTTGTTTTGCTAGAGACATTAGTCCTAACCTACTATCACTGTTACTTAAGGTGTTCTTGTACAAATTAGAAGGTTTCCATTGCCCCTTCTCTTCATTTTTGCACAATGCTGGGACGATAGGACCTACAGAGTTATAGAATTTTAAGGGTTGGAAGGGACCTTTGCAGATCACCTAGTACTATCCTCTGCCACAGAGCAGTCTGGACTGGAACCCATCCAGGCGGGTTTTCAGTAATTCCATTCTTGAGCCTCTCCTCACTTTCTGTCTGCCAAATTTTGGGAACCCCACTACAAGCTATGGGAAAGGTGGTCAGATATTGTATCCTTGACTATTTTGTTTGACTTTTTTTGTTTTTTTGTACTTCTGCAATTCTTCATTTCCTTTGGCATCAGTTTTAAATATTACAGACTCACTGCATCCAGTTTTCTATTAAATATGCCCTCTGTACTTGGTCCATGCCAAAATATAATTTGATAGTGCAAAGTATGAAAGATTCCACATGATTTTTCTAAAGGTACTTCACTACTCTGAGATACTTTTCCTGTTGGATTGGAATGAGTGATATTATGCCTAAACCCAAACTTTAGTACCTGAAGTTACTCTTATTGCACTGAGCGTTATATGTTGCTGCTGTCATAGATATACGATGTCTTGAAAAATAGAGTGCAAAATCATCTCTGTTTTCTAGCACACTTACCTTTGGAAAATTACATTTATGGACTTTTGGGACTGTAGGTTTGCTTTGGCTCCCACCTACCACCAGTCAATATATCAGTTTTTGTCTGCTTAGCTTTGGGGTGTGTCAGTTTTTTCTCAGTCTGCAAAACCAGACTATTTTACTTTATTTTTGCTTCATTTATCGCATATGCGGGAAACTTTGATGCTTCCTTCTAAATATTTTGCCAAATATTATTTATGGATGTTTTTGAAATCTCTTTGTTCCTGTTTGTGACCTGTCTATTTTGGCCTTACAAAGGCCAGGTCAAAATTACAGTCTGTAACTGAATTGCAGCTGAAGAATCAGATTCTTCTGTAATTTTACTTGTCTTTTATATTTTTACACACATCTTCCTTTCTTATGGAAGGCAGTGGTGGTACATAATGTAAATACCTACCTACATTTTCCTCTTGCACAAGAGAACTCTGTAAAAAATAAATGTTTTAGTACGACAGTTTAAAAAATACAGCCACTGTCTGAAAATTTTAGTTTATACTGGTCACCGTTTGTCTGTAAATACAGAATGAGGTACCCCTCAGCAATCTGATTTTGCAGATTTTCATCCTCTAGTATCTTGACTTCAATAGCCTCATGTCTACATGAGAAGCCTCCACAGCAAGGTATTATCCTGCAAAGTAAAGAGTTTTTAAAAAATCATAACAATGTCTCTGGTTATAGAGTACATTTTCAAATATATCATTTATAAGCAAATTAATATTAATTTAAAATGTAATTTTAGGAAAGTAGCATTTATGATAATGTTGGGGGAGATCTCAATTGTTTCAAAAGAGAGAGAAGTATCAGATAATTTTTTTTGTAATCTCACTTCCCTCGGATTTCCAACATCATGTCTAACAATAGTTAAAAAGTGATAGAATTTTGTAGCCTACCACTGGAAATATTAGGTTATAATTAGGTTCATTCTAAGTCCTTTAAGTAACAGATATTGTGACTTCCGTATGGAAGTAAGGCAGTAATTTAGATGGGGACCTAGCTATGCTTATAGAAATCATTCATTTAGAAATTATTCATTTTAACGATGCACAACTAAGGTGCCTGAGAAACCTAAAGTCTTTGCTGTAAGTATGACTGTTTATATGGGTTTTAGCTAGCAAATAATCTTGTTCTTTTGCAGCCTCAATCAATACCAGCCACGCCACTTTAGCATGGCATCATTCCTAAAATAATACACACTGCTTCACAGCAGGGCTTATTAGTTTAGGCTCTATGATATTCCAATGGCAGTTAAATGTCTCTTATTGGCTCAGCTTCTGGGAAGAGCTTGTTCATGTCTGTTGTAGCATTTAGTAATATTTCATGTAGTAAACTTACCAATTAACGAAACAGACGGCATGGTTGGTCTTTTTTTATTATTAATATTTTATCATAGAATCATAGAATCACAGAATCATAGCATGGTTAGAGTTTGAAGGGATCTTAAAGATCACCAAGTTCCAACCCCCCTGCCTTGGGCAGGGACACCTCCCACTTTGGGAGGGACCACTCCCCCCTTTGACCAGGTTGCTCAAAGCCCCATTTAGCCCGGCCTTAAGCACCTCCAAGGCTGGGTAATCTACAACTTCTCTGAGCAACCTGTTCCAGTGCCTCACCAGCCTCACAGTAAAGCTTTTCTTTCTGGTATTTAATCTAAATCTCCCCTTTTCAAATCAGAATATTAGAAAATTCCAAGCTGTTACCCCTTGATCTGTCACTACACTTTCTTACAAAGAGTCCCTCTCCAGCTCTCCTGTAGGCTTCCTACAGATACTGGAAGGCTACTATAAGGTCTCCCCGGAGCCTTCACTTCTCCAGGCTGAACAACCCCAACTCTCTCAGCCTGTACTCATAGGAGAGGTGCTTCATCCCTCTGATCATCTTCATGGCCCTCCGCTGGACCTGTTCCAACAGTTCCGTGTCCTTTCTATGTGGAGGACTCCAGAACTGGACACAGTACTTCAGGTGGGATCTCACAAGTGCAGAGCAGAGGGGTAGAATCACCTCTCACAACCTGCTGGCCACTCTTCTTTTGATGCAGCCCAGGATGCGGTTGGCTTTCTGGGATGAAAGAATAGAGTGGAATGACAGGTAGCAGAGTATTTTGCCTGTACCTTAGCCTGCATATGAGTAAGCTGGAGTTTTAATATTAAGATAACTGTAGATCCTGACTTTTGTCCATGTCTGAACTAATATTTATGTCCTTTGTTACTGTCTGCACAATTATTCTTTTGTGTTGCAAACTTGTCGCTCTTGCTGGTTTGTGGCTCTTTGCAATTACTATGGTCCCTGGAGCTCCTCACTGTTGGTGCCTCTTTGATTGGCTTCTCTGAGGGTCCAAGCTGAAATGATCCAAGGAAACCAATCTGTTTAACACTGCACTGAAAGAGCTCTCATAAAATTGATTATTTCATGGTAGGTGGAAAGCCTACAGACAGCTCAGCAACTGCTAAAGCAATAGTCAATAAAATTCATTAAACTAATTGTTCTTGAGCCTTCCCCAGAGTTGTACTGTCATCACATTCACAAGTCTCAAGCCGCTTTTTAGATATATCAGAAAAAATTTGTCCTTTCTGTTAATTAATTTTCCAATTTATCTTTTTTCCCTCTGTTTTCATTACTTTAAAAATTGGGCATTTTTTCCATGTTTGGGTATGTTTCTTCACATCACATGGTTTTATCTAGAAATTTGGCAGTTTTATACTGAAAGAGAAGGGAAAAATAGTAAGTTTCTAAATCAGGTAGTTTTACAGAAAAAACTGGCATGTTTCCATGTCCGTAGTTCTAAAATTATGAAGTGGTAATTACAGGTTAAATTCACCTGCATTCACAGAACTTTATTTAAATAATTTCTAAATCTGACAGAAGATGTGCGTAAACAGTGCAAAAAAACTACACAATTCTATTTTGAATAATTTTTACTTTTGTTGAGGTACTTTGTGTCCAATTTTCTGCCTTCTAGTCAGGAGAGTATATTACCAAAGAAACGGTGAGCAGCCAACTTCTCTCAATATGCTGCATTGTGATTTGCGTGTAAGAAGTTGTGGTGACCTTGCCATTATATGAAAAGAATACACAAAGTTATTTAAGCTGTCAACCTAGCTGTAGTTGACGGGTGTCCACCAGATACTCGGGACTAATTATAAAATAAGTTTCCAGGAAAGTATTCCTTCATGCCTCTATCACACTCATCTGTCATTGCTAAGTCTCTGAAATATTCCAGACTTGACCTTGTCCCTGTTTTCTGTTTCTGTTTCTCTCTATTACTTTTCTACTGGCAGCTTTCATATACCATGTGATGTTTCGTACCTCATTGAAAAGTCAGGGTGTTTCATAAGTAAAGTTTCCTGGATTGTAGCATCCTTATTACTTTAAATTAGACTTTACAGAGCAGGTCTTCAAGTTAAATCATACAATAATTCATAAACCAAGTTTAAAAAAAAAATCCCTTCAATTAGTCTGGTAAAAGGAAGGATTCTCCTGTAAAACTATATATAACCGGGGTAGTAAAACTGTGGAAAGTGCCTGCAGTAGTGCCATTACTTCCTACTTCAGTTTGCAAGTCAACATTTTACAAAATGAAAGAAAACAGAGCTCACACACTATAAATTGCCCCATTGTGACACAAATTAGAATTAATCCAAAAAAAAAAAATCTATACTCAAATTTTTGTATTTTTTAATAGTGTTCAAAATATAGCCAGTAAAAAGAATGAAATAAAATCATTCAAAAGATGATTCAGTACAGGGATATCCCTTTTCATTTATTAGAAAGGTAGCCTCTCAGTGTAAATTTGCCTAAAATTGGGCATTGAGATAGATGTAAGGCTTGCTATTAGTATGAGGTGGTTTTGACAGTGTGTTCTTTTGAGTTGAATTAAAATGTCACATTCTCATAGCCTCAAAAAGTTCTGTTGATTTTATGAGCAGAGAATTGGTCATTTACTCTTCTGGGAGGGTAATTAGTCACAAAACCCCTCTGTAGCAGGAAAAATCNGTGTTTCTCACAGCTTATACCATTCTTCATACTAAAGAATTTTCATTGAATATCTTTCATATCTTAAGTATTTTTAAACTTTCTTGCAAAAATTAAAAAAGTATTGCTTATTCCAATCTTCTCTTATTTTTGTGCCTAAGGCTTACAAAATAAATGCAGTAAATACATTTAAACACAATGTTTTATAAAATTGAAAATCTTTAAATTCCTTATGCAGCTATATATTATATGTTTTTATGCATGTATTTTTTATGAATACTCACTTTTCAATTTTGAGGATTAAAAAGAGCAAATATTATGGGCCATTTTGGGGAGACTCACATAAACAAAAGCTATACTGAAATCTCATATATCAGCTTAAGTGATCTAGTATGAAACAAAAGGAAGCTACTGAATTACACAGGATTATCTTCTTGTTTTATCCTGCAGTCTCATATTGGTGATTTCTGAAATACAATTCTGTATTTTATACCAATGAATTTTCATACCAATTTCATACCATACATCATACCAAGATTTGCACAACATCAAGCAACCTAGGAGGAAAAAAAGAGTAATGTGAGATTTAAAATTACTTGGTGACAGAGACACTGCAAAGATAAGGAATCTTGTTTGGCTCAAATTAGACCTTAGTAGTCAGCTCAAGATGTGGAGCAGAGACAGAGAAGTCTCCAAGATGGAAAAGCAAAGTTATGTGCAGTTGGACAAGGCCTTAATATAGTAAATGAGACTAATTTATGAAAAATTTTGAAAAACACTGCTTTGAGTTTGATTAGAAGATAGAAGGTCAGTGTAAGTCTGGAAGATGATGCTGATCTTAATGGATAGACAGAAATTAAATACTTCAGACAGGCTGAAATACTTCAGTCCCCCTGAATTTGAGATAATAAAGATTTATAAAGATTCTAATGAAGGAATAAGAATAGTCCAGATAAGAAATTATTAATAATTGACTGAGAGTTTCAGTAAATGAAAGGTCATTATAAGAATAAATGCAGGCAATGTTCCACATGTGGAAAGTTTACAGGGGAAAAAAACCAAGTTTATTGAAAGAGCAATATTATTCTTGCTTCCTTTATCTAAATATCTAAATATGAAAATTAAGAATTAAGACAACTATGTATTTTAGATCTGTGTTGCTTAAGCAGGACATCTTGAAAGAAAATCATTATGAACTATCCAAGTTTCTTGTGTGACAGATCTACTTTTCTCTACTTTTATACTCCTACCTCACATGAAACTCTTATTAAGTTTTTCTTATCTTAAAGAACACCATCATGTCTGATTGTCCGTAAGTGAAGACTACAAAGTGAGAAAAGAATTGCTTCTACACAACTACTATTCTTTTTATGAGGTTTTGTTTAAAGGACAGAATATGCAACATTCATTCTCCAACTGTGATTGGTAAGTTGTTATGGCTTGACTTCAAACTCAAAACCTTATTCAGGAACGTAAGGTTTGACTGCTGTATCAGCTGAATAAATTTTATTTTTAGATTTTCTTTAAAAAATGCAAGAAAATATTCTGCCAGCTTCATACGTACCTATGTAACAGAGTATTAAAGAATAAATAATAATACTTAGGCTGAAATTCAATGGACATAACTACACTGGATTTCTCTGAAATTGAAAAAATTTGACAGGAATTATTATTTATAAATGTTGAAATGCTATATTTTTTTCAAGTCTGATGAATAAATATATTTTGCACAGGCCCACATAGCCCAAAAAATCGCCAAACAATAATGTAATTAATCTTCACATTTTGGAATAACAAGTTAGTAATGAATAGCTAACGACTGACTTACTATAAGGTTAATCCTGTTTTTTTGGTAAAATTATAGGACTCTAGAGGTAAAAGTGTACAGTGGCAGGGATGTAACATTAGGAAAAGGTAGTAATGATACAATGAAATCTGCATTCAGGAATTTAACAAATCAGCAAAATGAAGTGATTTAGAACAGAAAAAAACCCATTGTCTAAGTAGTTGAAATAAGTAGTTGTAGGACTACTTGTTTTATTAGACAGATATACAAACCTACAATCTGATATACATCAATATACTTGCCAGTGAGTTTATATGGATTTTTAAAATAGATATTTATACTATCTAGTACTCAAAAAATGCATACCTGCATACCTCAATTAGTCAATCAGAATTAACTTTGATATAGATGGGAGTGCTTCTTGAATAAACTGCAATTTTAAGTATCTTAGTCTACAGGCAAACAAAACATATATGCTAGCACGTATATATGCCCGTGTACAGTCATATACTACAGTATACAGGATCAGGTTCTTGAGTTGTAAGTCCTTTTACAGTCGAGAACCTATTTTTCTGAGTATGTTGGCAACATCTTACCTATAACTCCACTAATAGCAAAAGAAATGGAGATGGTATATTATAGCTTCCCCATGCACTTTTCAACATTTTGTTCTTTAAAGTACCATATGACATTTCATTATCATGAACATCATCATTATCATGAGCATTGTCAAAGAGTAATGAGGTTTCTGGAGCAGTGCACTTCTCTGAAAATGAAGATGCAGATTCACGAGTTCTACTGGTGGGAGCTCATCTAAGCCATGCTGCTTTGTCTGTGGATGAGCAGACAGAGTTTCTTGGATGTGGCCCTTAAAAGAATACCCTTGAGATACATATCTGTGAGTAAAAGGTACAGCAAGAGATGTTTTCAGCATGCTCAGCAGTCCCCAGCCAATTATGGAGACAATACCCCTGACTTTGGGTACATGCTGAAGAAGCTGCTGCATGTTCCCTGACTGATACAAGTATGATTCTACCCCCTAGTAAATACAGTGAAGCTATTCAGAACCAAGGTCTTTGCAGAATGGCCCTGCATCTGTTTAAAAAAAAAAAAAAAAAAAAAACAAAAAAAAAAAAACCAACCAAAAACAAAAACATTGTTTCAATAGAAACACTTGATAACAATTGTCCAAAGAATTTTTAATTCAACAGGCTGGCTGACTACATGAAGCAGAAGTTGCCACAACAAAATATACTACATTTTAGTTCATGAATAAACATTAGGAACTGCTAATTAAAAAAAACCCAAATATTCCCATGGAGCTCCCTCACTCCTCTCGTTCATGCCATCCTCTCAGTGCCACTTTCATCAGCCTACCATTTGCTCTGCTGTTTTATATGCCATGTCATAAACATGATAACAGCCTTTGAGATCTACCCAGTCCTTCTTGGTCCATGATCATAGTAAAAGTCCATGAAAAATGGAAAAAATTACTCCCAAAGACTATCATTGCCAATTTACTGACATTCTGAGCAAAACCATGAGCCAGGAACCACAGACCACTGAAAGGCATAGCGAGGTGAAAATTGGGGTGATTGTCATTTTAAGTAAAACAATCCTTTGCTCTGACATGGTCACAGAACTACAGTTTTGTTTACATAAGATTCTTTAAAGTGCTCACTGCTACTCTTTCTATTTGTTTAATCATAGTTCAGTTTTAGCTTTGTTCATTAAGAAAACATCAGTGAAATATTGTGTTTGAATTCTGACTTAAACAGGTCACTTGGGGGTATTGTACTGTAAAGCCAAGAGAGCAAGTAACATAAAAAAGGCAGACATAATCTCATTCACAGCTTAACTTTGCAGAAGGACACCTGGAATATAGATGTGTCTGGATAGGACTGGGATTTTTGTCATTAATTGCCAGCTGTTGTCCATAGGAGATAGAACTATGCCGTGAAACCAGGAGAAGGTGTTTCTTATCACCTCCATTGCTCACCTGCAGATGTACTGGGGCAAGAAGGAGCATAGTGAAATTCACAAGCAGAAGTAGATCTTTTCACAGGAAAGAAGAGCCCAATATAGATACACCGTTCATTTGCTCCCTTGTCATGGATAAGGAGATACCTTACTGCATCCTTTCAGTGCTTACAGGGGGCCTACAGGAAGGATGGGGAGGGAATCTATCAGGGAATACAGTGATAGGACGAGGGATAATGGTTTTAAACTGAAAGAGGGGAGATTTAGATTAGATACTAGGGTGAAATTTTTTTCCTGTGAGGGTAGTGAGACACTGCAACAAGATGCTCAGAGAAGTTGTAGATGCCCCGTCTCTGGAAGTGTTCACGTCCAGGATGGATGGGGCTTTGAGGAACCTGGTCTAGTGGAAGGTGTCCCTGCCCATGGCAGGAGGGTTGGAACTACATGATCTTGAAGGTCCTTAGCTCAGAAAAACACCTGTGCTCTGAGTTCTGATGCTCTGCTGCATGTTGGCCTGGCTCTGGAGCTGCTCCCCTCCTGTCTTCTTATGTCTTCTCTTCCATAAACATGTAAACTTCAAGTTAAAATTAACTTGTCCATTTTTATCCCTCTAGGAAAGTTACTCCAAAATCTCATTCCTTGAATTCTTAGAGTGTTTACTAATAACACGTTTGCACTCATCTGCTTTTCCTGCAGTACCCTTTTCCCTCGTTAGTCTTCCTGATATATTGATAGAGGTCAATAGATGGATTTTTTTAAGTCACATTGGATGTGTGAAAAATGGTTTAGAAACATCTTAGAATTACATTTAACTTTAGAAAGATGATTAAAGGCCAGGTAGTGCAGATATGGAAGCTCTGAAAACTACTTTTCATTACAAAACTTAATTTGTACTCTGAGACTAGGAATACGTTAAAATCTTACTTTTATCTTCTTGCAAAACCAGAGCTTTATCCTACACCAACTTAGAAATATAAAGGCTTTTTTGTTTCAGTCAGTGGTTAGCTGAAGGTATGACTGCCAAAAAGTCTCTAGGGAAAAACCCTGTGTCTACACAAAATTTCAGAATGGACTGCCCTACCTATTTTCTAAATCCTGGAAGTACACATATAGATAGATTTTGATTATTTTTTTTATTTCCCTTTTTCATATTAAACACTTTTTTTTTTTTACCCCTCAAAAATGTACCCATCCATTCTATCAGTAATACATAATATGTCCATGCCACATAAATTCCATAAACCTCAATATGTGAAATGAAAGTGCTTCAAGAATCAGCACAATCACTTGTGCATCTCACAGTGTCACTCAGACTGGAGGAAAAGAAACAGACCAAGCTGTACAGAGCAAATTTATCTCTCCATCACAGAAATTTAAAAAAAAAATATTTGCAAAATAAATCCTATCACTTACAAATTTCATTGATTGTCATTAATGTTGTCAGACAGTAGATTTTGAAAAAAATTTTTTTACAAGAATACTGCTTGTTCAGGTCATGACTTCGAAGGAAAACATTATTCTGTGTCCTGCTTCTATGGAAACTAAATAAGGTACTTTTAAAGGAAGAAAAAAAATCAGCCATTCCTTTCTCCATCTGCAAAAGTTTAAAATTGGTACAGCTTTTTCTAATTTTTGTTTGACTAAAATACTTTGTATGAAGAGAACTGACAAGACACCTGTGGAACATCAGACAAGGTATACTGAAATGATTTTCTAAGCATTTTAGAGTGACAGCTGAAGAAGGGGAAGATTTCAGCCGAAAGTGGATTATCTGAATGAAGGTATGCGAAGTAGGTGAGCCGGATAACTGGGTAGGCTTGACATATTAGCAGTTTTGGAAATAATTATACTGAGCCATTTATGATAATGTGCAAATATTTTAGAGCTTTCTTCAAGCAGAAGTAAAGCTGGGACTTGTGCTATAAGCCTCTGTATTCTGCACCTCTAAATAGCAGCATGACCTTGTTTTTGATATGTGTAATAGCCATAAAATTATAAGACCTAAGTCCAGTGCTTCAGGGGAACCTTGTTCATGGCTTGTCTTGTCTCTACAGTAAACAATACTCTTTAACAGGGAAGCAGAAATGGATTTTGAAAGCAGAAAAGTAGTCATGGTTTTGGGTGCCAAATACTTCTGAAAAATTGTGAAAAATAAATTCTCAAAAAAAAAGTTGACTCTCCATCTGAATAGTGACTTTTGGGCCTAATAAATATAATCGTCTAGACTGCAGAGTAAAACAACTTGTAATTTAAATTACTAATCTCATGGATAGAAGTTTAGTCTGACTATCTTGTTTAATGCAACTACTCTACAATCAAGCCTGCAGTGTAGTGGAAAATATTCACTTAATTCATATTGATAATGAAATGTTAGGGGAAAGTTTTTTCAGTAAAGAATGTACATATTAAGAAAAGTAACTGCATAAATTCTTCCTTAAAAGTAGTCTGCCTAGATCTTTTTTAAATTACATTTTAAAAAGAGCAAAACTGGGAGAAGTGATCTTGAAGTTGATTGTAGTAATACTAGCAGTAACAACTAGTTTCTCCCTTTTTAAAATCTTTTCTGTTTATGATTAAGGTAGTTTGAGTTTAGTGTATAACGTCTCCTTTCTTTTCTTTACAGTTCAAATTACATAATTGAGTCTCCATGGACTTGCTGTTTATATAGCCTTTTACAATTTTAAAATCTATGTAACATGCATGTTATTTGTTTTTAGGCACAGTATTTTAGCAAAGATTATAGAAAAGCTATGCAGAATGGGGACGAAGATCCTAGGAAAGTGGTAAAACTATTACAGATAATTCTAAATGTCAAACAGTAGGATTTAACTAGGTGACAAATAAGACATTAAACAGGCTACAGTCTTCCCAGAGATCTTGACATTACTTTGTAATGGAAGGAGGATTGCAGACATGAATCAAGTTCAAAGGCTTCTAATGGAAGCAGGGTGGGAGAGACTCCTTAGTCAATAAAAGTCTGTGTGGTATCTGTTTTAACCCTTGAAAGGCAAAAGATCTGCATGGACTAAATAAAATAATTTTTAAAAACCCACAAACCATCAAAAATTAAAACCTGAAAAAATCAACCAGATGCATATATAAAACTGGCCATTTGGCTCCATTTTTAGGATAGCTTATCCATCCGTGATACCTACAATATTTATATCAGTATATTTCCACAATGAAGTGCTCTTAATAAACTAAATACAAACATGCAAACCCCTAAGCCACCAACTTGAAAAAATAATCTTTAAGAAGGAGCCTGCATGCCATTTGGATCAGAACAAAGAAAAAAAAATTGAAAAATCAATATACCTACTACCTACTGTAATTGAGTGTGAAGTTCAATTTAATTTTGTGTAAAGTTTCTGTACTGAATTTGTAACCTCCAGTACTTTACTTACCATGAAACCAGCTCCAGTGGGCTCAAACTTTGATAATTATTAAAAAGCTAGTGTGACTTTCACTGTGCTTTCCATCCAGAAATCCACAACTATAAAATCTCATGTCTCAGGAACTTTTATTGTTGGAATTATTCAAGAATGAAAGACAGCTATCATTTTTCATCCCCTATTTCTAGATTGACAAGAATATAAGCACAATTCCCAGTAGCTCAAGAGCAAAAATTTCTTACTATGAATGGGAAATCAGCTAATTCTGCTGCTGAATTCTGTATGCGAAGGATGGCATACATAGGAGATATTCAAACTACAACTAATAAAATTATAAGTTTCTTGAAAGGAAAGAAGGTGATATAAAAATGTAAAAAAAAAACCCAAACAACCAACCAATAACAACAACAACAAAAACCAAACAAAAAAAAACCCCAGAAAATATTTTAACCTCCTTGGGAGAACAACATTTCCAATATGTTTTCATCCGGAGTTATAACTTGAACCAAAGAAAAAAAACTAGAATTAAAAAAGTTTTATTTGTTTCCTTTTGCAAGCATCCCAAATGAGATTAATTAGCAATTGGAATATGGGTGAGGAAGGAAAGGCAGGCATCCAAGTAAACTAGTAGTCCACTGGGAATTGCAGATTATCACATAGATAACTAAAGGAAACTTTACACGGAGTCACAGATTGGTTGAGGCTGGAAAGGACCTGTGGAGATGAACTAGTCTAGCCTCCCTGTTCAAAGTAGGGGCAGCTGGATCCGGTTGCTGAGGGCTGTGTCCAGTCAGGCTTTGAATATCTCCGAGGAGATGTTTGAGATATTACTAAATTCTTCAATAGACACACATTTATGCCACAGAACTACCCTTGAGGCATGCAAGCAGCAGATACTCATTCACCTGATTCAAGAGCCTGTAGTCGGACATCATAAATCCTTTTTCACCTACATCTTTTTATCTGCAGCTAGATGCATCACTGGGACTCCTGATACTGAATACCTGGTTTCCACCTGAGCAGACAGCTGCCAGTCTTGGCATCCATAACAGCTTTGTTAATCTTCACTTAAGAAAACTCAGGTCATTATGAATATAGTATAAAACACTTCTAACTTTGACTAAGGAGCCATATGCAAACTGCAGACAGAGTTCTGAATCCAACACCTAGGGTTTACAAGAGTCATGTATACCTTAGAGGGTGGGAAAGTGTTTCCTATTTAGGCAACAATCTTCCAAAAAACCCGTTATTCCAAAGAAATCCAACTACCTTGCAAGCACACTGAGAGATTATGGAGTCTTGCAATGGGCAAAGTATTATAGCAAAATTATCTCTAGGCAGTGGCTAAAGTTCCATTTGGCAACTTCAAGGATGAAGTAATCAAATGAGACAGTAAAGTGTTGGACGGAGTTCCCAGTGTCTCTTGAGGGACCTTTGCTAAAAGGCTACAGAACAACCTCCCCTCACAGATACAGTCAGATAATCTGTGCCAGAGATAACGTATCCACAGGACAGTGACTAACACTTCAGAGAAATTTTTCTCATTTTGGAAAAGTAAAGACTACAGCAGGTGGGAAATATTTTCTGACAGTATTCACAATGAGTATACCACAGGAAACCCAAGATGACTTTTCACTGTTCCGTTTTATCCTGACCTCCTTGTTTGGAGTCAGAAGAATTGTGAGGAACATAAATCTCTTGTCTCCTGGGCTACAAGGACGAAATGGAAATGTCACATCCTTTCAAATGAAGCACACATCACCCACACAAGGAATTGCTCTTCTGACTCATATAGAGAAGAAAACAAGATCATGATCTTTGCTCCCATCTGTTTCTCCTGCATGTTTTGTGTAGGCTGGTGCACTGTTGTCTGTAATCTTCCACTCCAAGAAGCGGAAGGATGATATTTCTTCCATCTTCTCCCCTGAGGATTTTCAGTTTAAAACCTGATCTCATACTATTACATTTAGGCCAGAATATGAAAAGATAAACAGATATCCAGAAAGACAAGTTTTCTCCCAAAAATAAGAAGTGGCAGTAGGAGTTCAAGATGTTGATTTTTTGGAGAAAAACGCAACTTTAGGAAAAAGTCTTAATCTTTTTTTTCTGTATTTTATACCTGAATATCTTGTAGTAGTACAAATATTTTTCTTTACAGTTTAAAAACCATTATTCAGAGGTCATTAGATGGTATTTGGTTTATTTCTATATTTTCCTCTGGTTTTGTTACTGAGGTTCATTTATTTGATAATAACTTTTGGAAAAGTACAGGGAAAAAGGAATGTTTGTAAAAATCTGCAACTTCAAATTAATCAAGTATGGTAAATTTTAGACTATCTTGCTATCATGTGTATTAGGTCCAGAGGTTATGGAATTCTCTTTTAAGGAATAGAAATAGTTTTTAAAAATGTGCCTTCAAATTTGTGTGGAAAATTAACTGAGTACATGTTTGCTCCACAAACTCTTTGCACTTTACCCATTAATTGCATCCAATTGTAACTGGATGCATAAAAGTTCTTGTAATTGTCTACCAGTTCATGGGGGACAGAGGTGACCCTGAATATCTGAATCAAAGTAGTTTATAATTCTTGGTCTTAATTATCTGGGTGATCAACATTGCACTAGCAATTTCCAGAAGAAAGTTTTGCTAGTAATGGTCCTGAATTGAGGGCCATGTAACCTCCCTTCAAATACCTGTAAATTACTTGCAGTTTATAAAATGGTCAGAGTAAACTGAGGTTAATAACCTTTCCCATCCCTCACTCAAAGAGCCACTCAGTAATGTATTCATTTAGCAAATAAATAATCAGATTATTTTTAAGTATTTAGTAAATAAATACATAGTTCATAATTTACCGTTATGGAATTCTCATCCTGTTCTCTGCATATGTATGAATATACAGCAAAAATGTCTGATTATCCACAATGGATGTGATTCTTAGCTGAAAAGATCTGTAACTGTCATCATTTCCCAATCTTCACTGAAGATTACAAACCAGGAACAGAGTTTCAGCAAGTTACATAAAGAAACCTGCACCACAGGTAAATCTCATTATTTTCCATGGAATTTTGCACATCTCTTTACAAAAGAAGGAACTATCATGACACAAGTGATAGAAGATGATGGCATGGGTGATGACAAAGGTGAAGCCACCGCAGTTACGTAGCCACTCTGAGTTGTGCTTTTAATTTATCAAAACTTGA
>VXBJ01004450.1:28951-44247 GCA_013400055.1 Nycticryphes semicollaris
CAAGGAGCACATGCGGTGCTAGAACTCTGATGGTTTTGACTAGAGAATAAGGCCTTCATAAGTCCACTGGGTTAACACCTGTAGTTACACGAATTCTTAAACAAACACGTCTGTGGTACAAAGTAGAAAGGATTGGGAGAACAGATGTGGAAGAATGAACAAAAATATAAAAGCTAAATACATTCAAATACACAGTTCTTTTCCCACTCAAGTTCACAAAATCTAAATATGGTTCAAATATTCATTTAAAAATCAAACTTGTCTTGAATGTCCATAGAAATCACCCAAATTGCTTTTGCATGGGAAAACTTCTATTACTTAATTAAAATATTAATAAAAAATTGTGTTGTTGAACTGGTGTTTGTGTACCAATTTTAATGAAAAATCCATTTTCTGTGGATAGAAGCCCTGAAAACAATGATTTACCATGGAAATATTGACACAATGCAGAACACAATAGGACCAGTTCTGCTTTTAGACATAAATGATTCATACTGCAATGAGTCACTGTTCTACATAGGGGACTTGATTTTCTGGCGCCATCACTGCTCAGTTTCTATCCTAAAACATTACACTTGAATGTTTGCTCTAATATTAACTTACATAACTGCAATTATTAATAAAAACTACCAAATTATCTACAGAGCTACATGATTTATTCTCCTCTGTCACAGATGTAGATAGCAATGCCATGTTTCATCAAAAGATTCTCATTCTTGCACTTTTGAAGATTAGGTCAGTATGCCATATGGTTAACCTCAAGTTCCCTCAAGAAAAACACTTCTTTATAGTCAATATATCTAGAAAGCTGTATTTACTTGGCCTTAATTCTTTGGAATTATTTCAGTTGTACTCTCTTGTGCTTATTTGTTATTTCTTATGGCTCATTGAGAGCCGGTTGTTTGCCTGATGTTGTGCAGACATAAAGAAAAAGCCTGAATAATGCATTTCTTTCTTTCTAATGTTCTTTTTTTTGTGCAAGAGTATTGTCATTTTGAGGTTTCGCACAGACACTTGTAACTCAAACTGAACTAGGAATTTGTATATATTTTTCCAGTGTGACTGCATGCAGACAGATAAGCAAAAGAAGTTTATTTCAAGTAGACAAATAGCTTGCACTTTCACAAGCTGAAAAATGTATAACCAAGATAAAGAGCGTTTAAGTTCCATAATCCGTGTTGTCCTGCTGCTACAAAGACAGCTTGTAACAAAACCCCACTTCCAAGTTTGAGGCATTTGAAAATTTTGACTTGCATTTTGAGGCTACTGCCCATTTCTAGATAGAGTTACAAAAATCCTTCCAAATTTAAGCCAAAAGTGAACATAATTAAAGGAAGGAGAGAGCTGGCCAAATAATTTGTGATGTAAAATGATTTCTACTATCTTATAGAAACACTTTGGACCAACTTAATGCTAACCACCTAATTTTTCATTTGGTTCTATCAATTTCCTTGCTGATGTACTATCTTTACTTCAAGGCTTTCTAGGTGCAACAGCAAGAAGTTAGCATTTCTGCAAACTAGCTGGGGCATCTTACTGGATAAGGAAAACACAGTGCAAATGCATGATGGAAGTACAGCCATGCCTCTCTCAATAGTATGAAGCATGGTAGTCATAGATTTTCAGTTGTTCCTGCTCAGCATTACAACAGTAGGAAAAAGCTGATGAGGAGAAATGTTGCCACGTGGTGGATTATCTGTTCCTTGAAATCCTGAAATAAATGAATTATACTTTTCTTAGCAGTTAGACTTTTCCTTAAGAAAAAAGAAAAAAAAAAAAAAAGTGTCAGACACAGCCAAATGCGTCAGGCAGATGTGGCTGGAGAACCTACCTGAGGTGCCAGCTGGATTTGTACTAGCATTCTTGGAGAGACTGAAGACACGAATGGCTGCTTTGAATTTAATATATGTTATTTCCTGCCTGCTGGCATTACTTATGGGACATTTGCTGTCCACTCTGCTGTGCCCTCTGAATGCTTTTTTTTTTCCTTCAATTTTAGTTCAAGTATGGACTTTTCATGAAATGAAACAAATATATTAAACTTTTGCCTTAAACATTTGGCTCCAATCACTTAGTTCTTAACCAAAGACATACAGCAGTTCACGGTAAAGAGTAAAGGCAAATGGTTAACACATTTTAAGAAAGATTTTTGGCAATGAAGGAAATTTGTGAAATAGTTTCTGACTTATTTTCTGAAACAAAGCTGCTTACTAGAACTATGAGAATGTTTCTGTGACATTGCTGCCCTTGCAGAGCTTGTTTGCAGCTCACATTGTAATTATGTAATACGAGACCTGCTGGTGACAAACAACATAATTTATCCAAAAATCTTATTTATAGAAATCAAATCAGGAAGCTTAATAGTAAAATTGGTGGGCTTGACCCTAATCTTAGTGGTCAAATACTCTGCTCCACCATCTAGGAATGAACTAACAAATGAGTGACCTGTTGCCAAAATGCACTGGAAATAATGAGAGCACAGAATTTTAAGTTCTTTATATGGAATATATATATGGGAATATAAAGGTTCCAGGATTAGTACATTCATATGCAAGTATGCATATATATCTATACACATACACATGCTCACAAGTGTTTTGGATGTGCACATCTAATCCTGCAACTTTTAGATATTGTTTGCTTCCTAAGAGATGCATTGTACATATAGTCTTGAGAATCATTATTTGAATGCTAGCAAGTGAGTGTTGAGCTCTGTGTTTTGTTTCATCATTTAAGTAGTTCTGTGGCAAAAGACAAATAAATCTACAGAGGATTTTTCTTGATTTTTAGTATTTTTTTTAATATTTATTTGATAGAGTGGTTCAATCCCAGAGCCCTGGAATTCTACACAGCAATATAATTATCCTGTGTGAGCCTGCCCACAACCCTCCTAGTCCCTATCTATCTTTTCCTGGCCTGACAGCCCAGCAAGAAACAGCATGCACTGTGGCTTGGTAAAAATTGCAGCCACACTGACTGACCGAACGTTAGCTCTCTGTGAGCTGACTACCCGGCTGGTTGCTGTTTCTTGGCTGCTGGGTGAGCCTAAACAGAACAACTCAAGTTTGATGGATCAAACAAACATCTCTGGAGCACAAATGAGGCCCCTGGGCAATGTTCTGTGCAGGCCAGTTGAAGGAGCTTAATATCTTTGAAAACTCGACATCTTTGTCAAATTTTGTTGAAAGTGTCCAAGGGACTCCAGTGTACTAGAGAGAGAGAGAGACAGACACACAGACAGCATGACTGCCTAAGCCTTGCTTCCTCAGGAAACCAGGCTAAAAATGTGCCTAGAGATATTTTTAACGTCCCAAACCATTAAGCAGTCCTCAAAATGAGGAAAACAAATACCTACACTACATATTCTTTGGAGGAAGACTTCAATTCACAAAATGGGAAAAGTAAAAATCAACTCAACAGTGTCTAAATCAATGATTTTGGGTTGAAAAGGAGTGCCGGTGCTTTTCACAACCTACACTTGAATGAAAACAGCATATATAAATACAGCATTATAAATGATTATAAACCAGTTCATGGAAATAGCACGTCTCTTGATGAAGAGAAATTCTTCTTATCAGACCTAATCAGAATGTTGTCTTTTATAAATTCTCTGTCATATGTTGTGTTTTCATTCTCTTCCGGCAATATTTACAGATGCCTCACATTTCCACAAAAGCATTTGTACAGTAATCACTCTATAGTTTGTTTCATAATTTGTGGGGTTTGCTCTTGATTTCTAGATCACATGCTTCATTTTTAATTGAAGAGAAGACTAATGTATCTTGAACAGGAAATAAAAATTAGCAAGCATGGTGGAAATAATATTCTTTTTCATATGACAGTGACTAGACAGACAGACAGTCTCAAGAAATGTTAATGCAAATATGCACCTGATATCAAAGTATGTCTGAAAACTGTCAAAAGATGGTGGTGGGGGGTAAAATTTAAGCATATACTGCAGATACAGCTCTGTACCTTTGTATCACTTTAAAAATGTGAACAGTCACACTGACATTAATGAAATCATCTACAAATTTAAAGTTACAGACTTGCTAATGGAACAGAATTGAGGACAGTTTGATCAGCCTTTCATAGGGAAGCTTTCCTACCATGACCTAGTGATGAGATAAGTCCTTCTGGAATTGAAGTATAAGGTGTAGAAATAAGTCAACCTGCTGTACCCAGGAAAAGCATTTATTCTCTTCCATTATATATTTTCATTTCAGTAGGCACAAATGACTTTTTTTACCTAACAAGATGATAATTCAGAATAAGGTCCAAACAGAACTACGATGATTCATTGCCAGAAATAAATAGGCAGGTCCTGCCTTTCCCACAAGGTCTCGATTTCAGTAGAGGCCAGCCTTGAGTAACAGATCCTGTAACAGGATTTTGCAAGCTTCTAAGGACCCCAAAGGAAAAAGATTCGCCTGTGTGCTAGTATAAAATTAGAGTGAATTCCTTCCTTTGCCTGCCTGCTCTGCTGTATTGTTAGGATGCTCCCTGGCACTGTTTTGGCTGAGGCCAGCTTCTGCTTTTTTTCCCATATCTAGGGCAAACTCTAGCAACTATTTCAATTACGAAGACTCCAGCATGGCTTTATTTACTTTATTTACTTCTAATAAAGAAGATTTACTTCTTCGATATGAATTCGCATGCATGTGCAAGAAATGCATAAGAGATGAAAACACCTTAAATTATTTAGTTAACTGGTCTGTTGGGGTATAGAATCCTGGATTTATCTGAGACTCCACTGTGCCATATATGTGTACAAATGAAGTACATTTAATCTGTCTCCTACGTAGTTTTTATCTGTTACTTTATAGTAGATCTCCATAGTCTAATTCTCATGTGATTTGAATGTGCACATTACCTCTAGATTACTGAGAGACTAGATTGATAATGCACCATTTCACCATTTCTTTTATATTCATTCTATATGCCAAAACAAATCACTTTGATTTTTTTTTCCGCACAAGAGTGCTGATTTTCACACAGCTGAAATCCCAATAACTTGAAAATGCATATGTGCAAAAATATGCTAGTAAGGAATTCAGAAAATACTGGCAAGCAACAGTTTCCTACTGTGAGTAACTGATTAATATTTTTAACTGCAGATTTTGAAAATCACAAGTGAAAATGAAGAAAAATAAATACTAAATAATTTTCAGACAGAAGTATCTATCAACTTCCTACTGTGAGTTTNTTGAAAACTCGACATCTTTGTCAAATTTTGTTGAAAGTGTCCAAGGGACTCCAGTGTACTAGAGAGAGAGAGAGACAGACACACAGACAGCATGACTGCCTAAGCCTTGCTTCCTCAGGAAACCAGGCTAAAAATGTGCCTAGAGATATTTTTAACGTCCCAAACCATTAAGCAGTCCTCAAAATGAGGAAAACAAATACCTACACTACATATTCTTTGGAGGAAGACTTCAATTCACAAAATGGGAAAAGTAAAAATCAACTCAACAGTGTCTAAATCAATGATTTTGGGTTGAAAAGGAGTGCCGGTGCTTTTCACAACCTACACTTGAATGAAAACAGCATATATAAATACAGCATTATAAATGATTATAAACCAGTTCATGGAAATAGCACGTCTCTTGATGAAGAGAAATTCTTCTTATCAGACCTAATCAGAATGTTGTCTTTTATAAATTCTCTGTCATATGTTGTGTTTTCATTCTCTTCCGGCAATATTTACAGATGCCTCACATTTCCACAAAAGCATTTGTACAGTAATCACTCTATAGTTTGTTTCATAATTTGTGGGGTTTGCTCTTGATTTCTAGATCACATGCTTCATTTTTAATTGAAGAGAAGACTAATGTATCTTGAACAGGAAATAAAAATTAGCAAGCATGGTGGAAATAATATTCTTTTTCATATGACAGTGACTAGACAGACAGACAGTCTCAAGAAATGTTAATGCAAATATGCACCTGATATCAAAGTATGTCTGAAAACTGTCAAAAGATGGTGGTGGGGGGTAAAATTTAAGCATATACTGCAGATACAGCTCTGTACCTTTGTATCACTTTAAAAATGTGAACAGTCACACTGACATTAATGAAATCATCTACAAATTTAAAGTTACAGACTTGCTAATGGAACAGAATTGAGGACAGTTTGATCAGCCTTTCATAGGGAAGCTTTCCTACCATGACCTAGTGATGAGATAAGTCCTTCTGGAATTGAAGTATAAGGTGTAGAAATAAGTCAACCTGCTGTACCCAGGAAAAGCATTTATTCTCTTCCATTATATATTTTCATTTCAGTAGGCACAAATGACTTTTTTTACCTAACAAGATGATAATTCAGAATAAGGTCCAAACAGAACTACGATGATTCATTGCCAGAAATAAATAGGCAGGTCCTGCCTTTCCCACAAGGTCTCGATTTCAGTAGAGGCCAGCCTTGAGTAACAGATCCTGTAACAGGATTTTGCAAGCTTCTAAGGACCCCAAAGGAAAAAGATTCGCCTGTGTGCTAGTATAAAATTAGAGTGAATTCCTTCCTTTGCCTGCCTGCTCTGCTGTATTGTTAGGATGCTCCCTGGCACTGTTTTGGCTGAGGCCAGCTTCTGCTTTTTTTCCCATATCTAGGGCAAACTCTAGCAACTATTTCAATTACGAAGACTCCAGCATGGCTTTATTTACTTTATTTACTTCTAATAAAGAAGATTTACTTCTTCGATATGAATTCGCATGCATGTGCAAGAAATGCATAAGAGATGAAAACACCTTAAATTATTTAGTTAACTGGTCTGTTGGGGTATAGAATCCTGGATTTATCTGAGACTCCACTGTGCCATATATGTGTACAAATGAAGTACATTTAATCTGTCTCCTACGTAGTTTTTATCTGTTACTTTATAGTAGATCTCCATAGTCTAATTCTCATGTGATTTGAATGTGCACATTACCTCTAGATTACTGAGAGACTAGATTGATAATGCACCATTTCACCATTTCTTTTATATTCATTCTATATGCCAAAACAAATCACTTTGATTTTTTTTTCCGCACAAGAGTGCTGATTTTCACACAGCTGAAATCCCAATAACTTGAAAATGCATATGTGCAAAAATATGCTAGTAAGGAATTCAGAAAATACTGGCAAGCAACAGTTTCCTACTGTGAGTAACTGATTAATATTTTTAACTGCAGATTTTGAAAATCACAAGTGAAAATGAAGAAAAATAAATACTAAATAATTTTCAGACAGAAGTATCTATCAACTTCCTACTGTGAGTTTTATCTTGTATAAAGCACTGTTGAAAGTTCTGATTGTATTTGGCTGCAAAAATAGACTTCATTCGACATTTAAAATGATAACTTTAAGATATGAAACATATGAACTATATGCTTCAATGTCCAAGATCCATATACCTTGTTTATTTCTTATTACAGTTTGAATAACTGAAATGAAAAATAAATGTATGACCATTTGTTAATGTATTCAGTAACTACACTTTTGGATAATATGCTTGTGATTACTGGTCCTTTGAAACACCAGTCTGCCTTTCTACTGAATCATGTAGTTTGCACATTCAGTACCTCTCAAGTGATAGTGTTCAGACATGCAAAACAAGGCTAAATGGGAGCAGCCTAACAGCACTGTTTTCCAGCCATTTTTGTAACCTGAGAAAATAAGCAATGTTCTATAGCTGCTCATGGTCATCTGCCACTTCTTGTTTGATTTTGGGTTTTGTCCCCTTCTTGTTGCTGTGGCAATCATCTCTTTCTCACCTCTGCTGGTACAGAGTGCGCTAATAAGTTCAACTGGCCCCATGTGTCTCTGGCCCAGCATTTGAGGTAGTGGATATACAACTGGGATGCTGGAACTGTTTGAAGGCAGGACACATTTGCTTGAGTTTCCCATCATGTATTAATGTTACCGGGAACAGCTGCCTTACCTGTCTGGAAAGGTGTTTGGATCTTCAGGCAGAAAATATTATTAAATCTCATTTCAGGTAAACTGAAGTATTTTTGTGCTAAAATTCATATGATCTTCAAATTTTAGCCAAACTTAGAATCATTAATAAATGCTTTTTAAAATGCATTTTAAAACCAANACAGTTGACAGCCCCTGTAATATAAAAGCAAACACAGGGAGCAAATTTGTAATGGTGCTTTGGATGTTTGTGGGGTCATATGTTATAAAAAAAAAAATCACTCCATACTCATGTTCTGGCAGATAAAAACGTTGTTTACAATGTTTTGAGTCTTGCTTTAATCACACTGTGAAGACATAGTTATTAGAAACATATTTTTATTTCCATCTGTTTGTTATTGCTACCAGTAAAGGTCTTACCTAGTTATTTACAAACTCATATTTCTTTCATATACAAATATTTCTGAAGACAGTTAATTTCACATAATTTGTATATGTATTAATATACATATATATACCATAATTTACAGTTCCTTTCACAGAAAGAGATTTTTGTCTAATATAAGCAACTAATGGTAGGAGCCAGCTAACAAGCAAGTACATTTACATTTAAAACTTTTAATTAGTAAGAAATTATTTGATTCCATATAGTAATAGCTCAGGTTTCTAACATCAAAAGGATTACTAATAGCCATTGATAGGAATAGTAATATTCCTGAGGACATTTTCTAAGATTGGTACTGAGTACTTACTGAATATTCTTTGCTGTATTTCAGTGATACTGGCAATTACTTAAGTTGCAATGAATCTGCTTAAAAGATCTAAGAGCCATTAGGTATAAATCTGCAATACTATATAATGTAATCCACTGAATCAAAGATGAAAGCAGCAATGTTCCTTTGAAGTCCCGTATTATTATGAGTACAACATCTATGATAGCAACATATTTTTTTAGCATCATCCCATTAACGTCAAGGAAGGCTGCATACATCTGATGAAATTTTTTGCAGATCTGTTAAATGACTGATTTAAAAATTACTGTTTCATTGATGAATAGTTTGAGATTGATGAGACACATTATAAAAGAAACAGTAAAAATAGATTATTTGCTTTTTCTTCTGTCCATTTTATGTAAGCCTACCAACCAGCACGTAGAATAATAAAGTAGGATCATTTTTTTCATCATTACATTTCAGTATTACAAAAGTTAAAAATGTGCACATATACTATTATGTCACTAAGAACATAACTTTGAATTCAGAGTCAATGGTGTATGTGACTTGGACTTGTACTCAGACATCTGACAATGTAGTGGGAGACCTCCTGACTGTAAAGCCAAAATATAATATATAAACACATACATAATATGGGGTACCTCAGTTTAGAATATAGTGGAGTTTAGTAAACAGTAGGATGAACTATTAAGTCCCTTCTCCTTTAAAAAGAAACCAGTAAAATAATCTCAAAACTTTTGCAGTTCATCAGTCTCAAGATGAAGTAAAACTGAACAGCAATTTAAAAAAAAATCCATCAAGAGAGGGACAGAACTTCAGTGTATTTATTCTGGTTCATTGGTAATCTTTCACTCATGAGTACAAAACAGCACGAGTGAGAAGTTTACAAGAATAAAAGCTTCAAGACAGGGACATAAAAGAATTGGAATACTAAGGAATGCTATTAGCACAAGATTGATAAACATGACTGATCTTCTACAGTTACACTAAAACTCTTATGTAAACTTGATTAATCATTGTCATGAATGTTAGTATGTACATATTTTTAAAATAGTAAATTTCTCTGCTTTGCCCAGCAAAATATAGTATTTGTGTATTCTTTGAAGAACAGTTTTACTCTAAATATATGTCCTTCAAGTATTTCTAGAGACATCTGTTACAACACACTCTAACACAATGTTAAAAAAATGTATACTAGGAATTCCAGATGCAATAGAGTTCAACGAAGAAACTGATTGTTCCCTCCATTGCCATCTTGAAGGAATACAGAATAATGGATGTAAAAATCTGAAAAATGTGGAGAATGGAAATATAAGATATGTGCATTGCTAAAAAGAATCTGTAAAAGTTAATCCAAGTTATGTATTCCTATGTGCTTTACATCATTGTAGTCACATACTTGGAATCAAAGTCAATCTGGAACAAAAGTTGTGCTTGTCCTCATACAAACTTTGTGTTTCAAGTAGAAAAGTAGATTATTATTTAAAAAGAAGAATAACAATCAGAGAAAAAGATAAGCTCATTTTCTCACACTGTTAAAGCTGGAAGATAAGTTAAGGTTGAATTTTTAATGAAGTTTAAAAAAAAGAAATAAATCTATCATATCAAGGTGTTACTCTACTCTTGAAAGTTGAAGGCCATTAACATTTTAGGTCTTTTTTCATTTTGCTATATGAAGTAGCATATCTATTATTTTATTCCCTAGATTTCCAATAACAATGATAATTAGAAAGAAGTAAATCTTAAAACACTGACTGCTTTTGATATCATAAACCACATGTCATGAAACCTATTTATTGGCTTTAAGACAGTCTTGCTGTTGTATGCCACAGTATCCAAATGTTTACTATAAAATTGTCATTACCATGTAAATTCACTCACTAATTCTGAAAAAAATGAGGCAAGTCACTTCAAAATTTAAAATGATGGCACAGATAGAAATTTTAAAAGTTAATGATGAGTGTTCTCAAACTACAGTGTTAGACTGAAATATATGTGTCTAATACCTTGGGGAGGTATTCCTCGTGGAAGTTTAAATATCAAGGTCACCTTTAAAAATCTTTCTAGTACTTACAATTCAACTTGACAAAATCTAACAGTAACTCAATATAGAAGAGGTGGAAAATGCTGCAAATTATTACAGCATTTTTGGGCCCTGTATTACGGTAATTTTTGGTCCCTGATAGGCTGAATGAGCAAAGGTCAAGATGACAGAGATCGTGATCTCAGATTACACAGGAGAAAAGCCTACTGCTTTTCCCAGTCCCCTGGGTTCCTTTAACTCTGTGAAAGTGCTAACCAGTTTATAGCAGAATTCTTCTCAAAACAATGGACAGTGAGGTTGATTGAGAAGTGGCTGAGTGGCAGAACTGGGATCGGTGGTGCAGAGTCTAGTTGGAGAGCTGTAGCTAGTGGTGTTCCCCAGGGCTCAATACTGGGTCTAGTCTTGTTCAACATATTCATCAATGACCTGGATGAAGGGACAGAGTGTATCCTCAGCAAGTTTGCTGATGACACAAAGCTGGGAGGGGTGGCTGACACACCAGAAGACTGTGCTGCCATTCAGTGAGACCTGGACAGGCTGGACAGTCGCATGGAGAGGAACCTAATGAAGTTCAACAAAGGCAAGTGTCGGGTCCTGCAGGAGGAGGGGGAAGAATGACCTTGTGCACTAGGTGTTCACCTGTGCTGGAAATGAGCTCTTCAGAGAGGGATGCAGAAGTCCTGGTGGACTACAAGTTGACCCTGAGGCACCAATGTGCCTTTGTGGCTAAGAAAGCCCAGGGCATCCTGGGTGCATTAAAAAGAGCATGGCCAGCAGGTAGAGAGAGACCATCCTCCCTCTCTACTCTGCCCTGGTGAGGCCACAGCAAGAATATTGGGATCCCCAGTTCAAGAAGGACGGGGAACTACTGGAGGGAGGCCAGTGGAGGATTACAGAGATGATCAAGGGAATGGAGGGATCAAGGGAATGGAGGTATCAAGAGAATGGATCAAGGGAATGATCCTATGATCTAAGGCGAGAAACCCTGGTCTGTTTAGCCTGGAGAAGAGAAGAATGAGAGGGGATCTCATCCATTCTTATAAATATCAGTCAAGAGGATGGGGCCAGACTCTTCATTGTGCCCAGTGACAAGACAAGGGACAATAGACACAAGCTGGAACACAGAAAATCCCATCTCAACAACAGGAAAAACTTCTTTACTTTGAGGGTAACAGAGCACTGGAACGGGGTGATCAGAGAGTTTGTCTCTTTCTCTGGAGATATTAAAAACCCACCTGGGTGCTGTCCTGTTTAACCAGCTCTAGATGAACCTGCTTTGGCAGGGGTGTTGGCCTAGATGACCTCTGAAGGTCCCTTCCAACTCCTGCCATTCTGTGATTCTGTAATTCATACAGATTTACACATACTCATCTTGAGGCTTTCAAAGAAGTGTAACCTTTGTTTTCATGCAAACAACTTACGCCACATCTTCTGAGTCCCACTGAAGAAAACAATCATTAATAAACTACTAAATGGGAAATTCATTTTTACTTCCACTGAATCTATAGGTAACATTCACATGAGCACCTTCAGATTACGTTTTCTTCTGTCCAGAAAAAGAACAACAGTGAACTGCTTCATACCAGTTTTTCCTGCCCTCAAAAAAAAAATGGAATAGTACTATCTGCTTCCTAAACAAAACCCCAAGATCTCTCTCATTTGCAGGTAATCTCTAAAAATAATAGTGTTTACTCTGCCTGTACAAACAAGCACATTCACAATCTCTTTTCTAAGAAATCTGGAAAATAAAATCAGTTGTTTGATTGCCAATTCCTATTATAGCTAGATAAATCCTTCACCAGGTTACTATTTCTCTGGTTTTGAAAGGAACTGAGATGACACACAGTCATTCACCATGCTTTTCTGAAATAAATAGAAACATTTAAATTTTTTTGTGAGTTTCAGTCAGTTACAGTTCAAATCAGTAAGGATGAACCAAGTATGAAATGCAAATGAAGATTCTTGGCCATATAATCAGTTGATCCCACTGTTTTGCTATATAGTATTCTATAGTATTCTAATAAATAAGTAAAATAAAGCCCTAACTCTAAAACGGTGTTTGACAAGGAATCCACAAAAAAATCAGAGCCACAAACAGATAAAAAATCTCCATCTTTAGCATTATATATAAACATTGACATATATGAAATACCTCATCTGAAAAACAAAACTGAAATATATATCTGTACTGAATAATTTGCTATTAGCAGATTGGACTATGTTCTGAAAGATGTCAAGCTCTTTTGAGGGACAGGAATAGAGCTTTTTAAATCACACAAAGGCTTTTTTTGACCTCTGCAAAGCCCATGGCGAGCAAATCTCCAGCTACCACATAATGAACAAAACAAAATTACATTGATAAACTGACATTAACAGCTGCATAATGTTTGCAAATGTTTTTTGTTCTTTTAAGCCAATTATTTGTGATTTTTGTATAAAATTGTAATGTGTGTGAATAAACAACTCCTTATAAATCCCTTTATTGTTATAAATGAGAGAACACATATTTCATGCTGATATGACCTGGTGAAAAAAGAGTTTTATCACCATTTGTTTCAGCCTCATGTTCCCATTCACATTATTGCTTACAGAACTAAAAAAATATTTATTTTATAGATTAGAATATGTTTTATGGTTTATAGTAGATTCCAAAGCGTTACATGATGCTAATGGGGTGAACTTGTAACATAAAATATCATAGTCTCCTTACTAAATCTTTGCCCAACCCTAGAACTAAGATCTTTTTGAAGTACTATTTACATAAGTTTTCTGATCATATTACTACATTCCTCAACTTTAGAAAAAGGGGGAGACAGAGAGAAAGGAAGACATGCAAAGAAAGAAATGAAGGAAGAAAAAGAAAAGGAAACAGGTATATCCTATGCCCCATGGCTTTCCACCGTCTTCTCCAACCCTATACTTAACGAGTATTTTGGGGGAAAGCAGAAACCATTATTTTGTTATTTCCCAGGTGTTCTGGAGCCTCATTTAAGAAGTTCATTCATATAGATGAGTTCTGTCTTTTTCTAGGTACTGCCCTCATTTCACTGGGATTTTTTGGTTACCCCTGGGTTACAGACTTGTTAGACATCAGCTGAAGAACTGTAAGGATATAGTGGAATTCTTTGTTAGCTGTTTTGCTAGACTTTGGTTAGGTGAAGGATTTCAGTGTTCACTTCTAAAATATTTTCGTTCTTAGTTGTAAGGAGGGAAGAGAATTTATCAAGATGAACTCTAACAAAAAGAAAAGAAAAAATTAAGAAGAAAAAAACGCAAATAACAAAAAAACCCTCAACTAATAAACAATAAGATTGAAGATCTTTATTCCAGTGTACACTCGAGTTATTCCAGGATGTGGCAATTAAGTCAAGTCCTACGGTAATCTAGCATTCAACATTCAAATTCAACCAAATGTTCTGAACTTAGCAAAAGACCTTCATTCCTTCCTCCCTCCCCCAAAGAAAAGATACAGAAGGAAAACCAAGCCTTACGTTTTGCAGTTTCTTACCAGTTTCAAGATTTACTAGACCAGGTGCACAGCCTGTAAATCCTAGAGATGAGAGAGCATCTCTGATCTTATAGAGACCCAAAAAGGAACTATGCACAAATTAAAAGAGATTGAATAGAAAGTAAACAAAGACAAGTTATGTCTATTGGAAACATATCCCTTTGAAATATGCAGTCTAAAACCAAATTCAAGTAAGCGTATTTCTAAATTATCAAAGATTAACTTCATGCTCTAGGTTGTACTGCAGGTCCTACACTTTTCACAGATTCACTGTCTCTATACCTTTGGGAGTTCAGAAGTTCTGCATCTGCAGCTTCAACACAGAAGAAATTAAGAGACTGATAGGAAAAAAATTCCTCTAGAGCATGGGTTTTTAGTGAAACCAACTATGGAGTGAAACTGTATGGAGTAAAACAATTATGCAAAGTCTGAAGGAAATCCGTTTTTTCCCCAATCTGTATCAAATCAATGCTTATGTCAATTTTAAAGGAATTTATTAAACTTAATAAACAGAGTAAATTTCTTTAAATTCTCAGCTTTCTCAGTTTATGATAGAAAATGTCATTATGATGCATTGTTGTTCACCTAACCTTCTACCAGTTTTAAAAAGCTGAAGTAATAGTACTAACATACATAATATCATTTGCACCCTTCACTGATTTATATCCTTAATTCTTTCGTAGTCTAATCATCAACTAGATTAACCATGCATGTGCAATACGAATGCAATTTTTCAGAGCCATAATATATTTAAATTCTAAAAACACTATGCTAGAAAACATTCATAGAAAGTTCTAAAGATATGAGCTTTAACATAGTTAATATTTTACTATAAGATAATACATGGATTTGAAAAAATTTTACACCTTATAGAGCTTCAAATCTAGGAAAGAATTATAGGAGATTGAGGAGAAGATATTGTGGGGTGGTGGTAAAATAAGGATTAGAAATTTATATTCCAAGTTAAAATTTTCATTCAATCACAAGTGTTCAGTAGTTAGGATTTTTGGAAAAACAAATAAACAAACACTTCACTATTAACACTAAGAATCATGCAAAGTGTTATCATTGCTGTGTGTTCAAAATTAATCTTTTAATCTGTTACAGAGTT